>WNWU01000042.1:3993610-4059453 GCA_012654045.1 Ptyas mucosa | reverse complement strand
CTTCCTTCCTTCCTTCCTTCCTTCCTTCCTTCCTTCCTTCCTTCCTTTTTATATGAGGGAGAACCAGTAAGATATACAATGCATTCACTGAATTAGTGTTATGCTTACAGCACACCATCCTATGCACATTTGTATGTCTATGTGTATGTGGTAGAGTAGAATAACAACATACACATTATCATACAAATTAACTAATTTGTTTCAGTTGAGCAATGACATCACCATAGCTTCTACTGGACACATGTCCTTTTCTACCACAAAATGTAGTTGAACTATTTCTTTTCAAATCAAGTTTAAATTACCCTTAAGTCTTGTGAATTTACCCTTGACATTCAAAACAAGGGAAGAACTATGCAAACTAGCTAATGAATATTGAGTTATACTTTTTTTTACAAAATTGTGATTATTCTGCACTAGAATATTAAAATATATTTTAACTCAATGTTTTCAGCAAGTAAATAGCATAGAATCCTTCTTGAATTGCTTTGAAAGAAAATCAATCATTAAATTACTTATTTATTTATTGTACATTTGTACCCTGCCAGTCAAAGACTTTTAATGGATTACATAGAACATAAAACTAAATAAAGCATTTTAAAGTGACCAACTATTGAAGTGCTAAATTCCTACACGTAATGATTTGAGGAACACCTTGTATATGATATACTTCCAAATTAATAAAGGGTTGGGTTCAGTGGTGAAATCTGAACCTATTTGCCACGAATGCAAACAGGTTCAGCCATGAATGCACGCTGTATGCCAAGCATGCTGTCAGCATTCCAGAAAACCCCAACTCCAAGTAAAGACGCGGAAGCAAGCATTTTCGAAAGTTCTCTTTACTAGAATAGATAAACTGGCACATCTGGGAAAACCCGAATCTGAAAGGTCCGGGTTTTCCCTCAGTAAATCAAACCCCCCCAAATCATCCCCTCACTCCTCAGTCGATCACATGCTCCAATCAAGGTCCGTCCCATCTCGACTCAGCACTCCGACCACTCCTTCTCCAGATGCCAGATCACCCTGACTTTGACTGACAGGAAGAATGCTATTATGTCTACCAACAACCCCTCTACTAAATCCCCCCTTCTACTTTCCCACACATGAGATGGTGGCAGCATGGAAGCTTCCGGCCTAATATGGCTTCCAAAGCTGACACGTGCGCTGCACGCACGCATGCGCAGTGCGTGCTGAAAGGAGGCTTGGGAAGGTAAGTAGAGCAAGGGGGGAATCAGCTGTGTTGTGTGATTTAGATTCACTAGAAAGTAGGATTTTCTGCTTTCTAGCAATTTTAAATCGTGCAGCACAGCTGATCCCCGGAAATACCGGTTTGGAGGAACCGGTAGTTTTTATCGCTACTGGTTCGCCTGAACTGCTGCAAACTGGTAGCATTTCACCACTGGTTGGGTTGAACAATTGCTTGATTTCTGCTCATTTCATGTGCTTATTGCTTTTATTTACAACTCAACATTCTAGGTCAGTGGCCCCCAACCTTTTGGGCACCAGGGCCTGGTTTCATGGAGAAGTTTTTCTGTGGACCAGAGGGCAGTGTGGTTTTCTGTGCTGCTTGTATCCCGTGGATGAGGCTTTGCTTGTTTGCACAGCCGAGTTTCTGCATGCCACGGACCGATGCTGGTCCGTGGACTGGGGATGGTGGATCTCTGTTCTACCTGCAGTAAACTATAGAAAATACCTTAATGGCTTCTATGTAGGGAATCCACACACAAGCTCATATATTCACATAAAATTCTTTATGTGTACTTTTCAGGTACAAGTTGAACACTAGCCAAGATTTTTAATCAGATCTTCATGCTATAAATCAAAAGAAAGAAAAGTGAAGTCATCCATATATATATATATATATATATATATATATATATATATATATATATATTTCTCACTTTTAAGAGAAAGAGTAGAGGCTGCCCTAGTCATCATTAACTCAAGCACTGACAGGTTACTTGGGATTTTTTGGCAGAGTAATTATTTTCCAATTCAACAATAATGAGATATTTCCATGGCAACCCTTCTTTCACATTGCATTAATGCTCTCCAACACTGAAATAATGGACAAAAAATAATACTTAGAAAAGTACTTTAAAGATATATTTAATGCATGGGACAAAGGAAGGAAAAAATACAGAAAAAATTCCACAGAAGAGGACTTACCTGTGACCATTAAAAACTAACTAGAGATTTTTTTTTTAAAAAAATCCATTTTAATTTTCCTTGTTGTTTTCCCCCAAAATCTATGTTCAAATAAAAGAGAATTTTTAAACAAGATTGCTAGATTTCATTATTGCCATTTTCTTGAAAATATGGAAGCTAGGAGATATAAGCTTCTGTTAGGTTCTCTTCTCTAAGTTATAGATTTCTGTGACATTCCCCCAAATTTTACTCTTTGACATCAAATATTAAGATGGGACCTTTTGGCCATAGTCCAACTCTTACCATAGAATTTAAATAGGGATGTGACTTTGCAGGCACATCAAATCAGGAGTCAGGGGACTGCTAGAGCAAAAAAGATGAAGCTCCAGGTCATTTTTGCTTCTGCACATGAAATCTCCAAATTGGATTAGGTTAACAATCCTAATTGTTCTAATTTTAGGCTAGCTCAATTTTAGGTCCCTTTCAGACATTGCATTTGCATAGCACTAGAGACTGCTGGGAAGAACTGCTCACTGTGAGTTCAGGAGGACTGAGACCAGTGATGGGATTCAAATAATTTAACAACTGGTTGTCTGCCCTAATGACCGGCTGGGTGGGCATGGCCATGGTTGGCATGGCCAGGGTGTGTGACAGGCAGCACTCGGTCTCCTCCACCCCCTGGGAGCAAAAACAGGCCATGGGGGGACGCGTCCCCTGTGTCCTGTTTGGGCTTAGTAGGCCTCCCTGCACTTACCTAGGAGCCAAAATGGGGCACGTGGGATCCTTGGAAGGGGCATGGTGGAGCCAGCCAGCAATTTAACTACTGGTTTATCCAAACTGGCTGAATCCCACCACTGAGTCTGAGATGAAGTCCAGTGGACCAAGATAGGCACCTGGGAACGGAGTTACTGGTTGCATCTGCATTGCATTTGCATACCACCAGAGATTGCTGGGAAGAGCTAATCATTGTGAGTTCAGTAAGACTGAAAGGAAATCCAGTTGACCAAGGTAGTGGCCCATGTGCCTAATGGCGCGCAAATCATATAACTGAAAATCAACAGTGTTTCATCCTTGGTAAGTGCTTCTGTGATTGCAATTTTATTTTAGAATGTCTGGCTTAGTTCAATGCAATATTTGTTTTGCAGCTGTCTTTCATAGTACTCTTTTTAAAATTTGGATACTGTCCTATCTGAAAGCAAATTGCTAGTCTACCTGGACAGGTTGCTTATTTAGACTCTTTAATCTGTGCTCTCCAGGCAGAAATTAGATGTCCAATTTAGCTGTTCTGTTCTAGTGAGCCAGCCCACTATCAGCTCCCTCTACCACAAAGATCCTGCAGGAGAAGGGCAGTAAGGACAACTGTGTAATTTGACAGGGTGATAGCTGTGAGCCATAAACACAAAGTTTTTGGTATGCCCTTGTATAACAGATAGAGTGCCCTTGCTGAATAGGGATAGCATGGTGGCAGGTCAAGCTGTTTGTGACAAAATGATAACTGTCAGCTGCTCATCTTAGCTTTCTTTGAAGCTTGCTAACAACTGTCATAACCAGGGGGGGAGGGGGCATCTGGGAAGGGAAGCATGCTGGAGGTGTAAAAGAATGCTATGGGAAATTGGAAAGTATGGACACTAACAAGAACCATAAGTGCCAAAGTGAGCCATCTGCCAAGCTTTAAGGATGCCAGTCCTGGGAAAGGAATTTACACCAGCACCTGAAGTACCAAGTTCCCAAAACATCAGAACAAGACCTGATTGGACTGCTCTCCCAGAGGGGGAGGTTTTGAACACTGGGGATTCCTTTCAATATATGATTTTCACACAGTTTTTCTTCAGAGCTTGCCTCATCCATGCTGCACTCAGCATCTCTAGTAAAAGGGGTGTTGGTCCTACCGTGAACGCCGTTTCTCCAAGGCTGCGGAATGGGTCAGGAATGGGTACATTTTTCTAAAACCTATGGGGTCAAGGGTCATTCTTTCCTAGGGAGTAGCTGGAGCCAGTCTGACAATAACTCAATTTAACAGGAGATCATGGTCTGAGAGAAAGAAGTTGTTTTGGATAGGGGAAGGTGTGAATCAGGTATTACAAATCAGTCATGTGAGGTGAGGAGGTATCTAAAAAGAAAAGCTACCTTCAGGTTGGCGATTCAATTATAACAGATGTCAATTTAGGAAAGGATGGGGAGAGTTTGAAAGAGGTGAGGTGGTCTGATGAAATGTTGTACAAAAGAGATGGTTTGCATCCATCAAACAAAGGAATTGACTTACTTAGTACTAAATTCAGGGGTTTTCTGTAGAAATATGTAAACTAAACAATGGGGACAGAGAGTTAATTGACATAGATCATTTCTGTCCCCAGCAATCTAAAACTAATAGGGTTATCAGTACTTCTAACACAGATGATTGTGCAGTTAAGAATATCAACCTTGCTGTCAAGGAAAATCAAGCTTTTGATAGTACGTACCATACCATGTGCACTAATCAAACAGGTGGTAAGAAAGAATGGGAATTCGGAAACAAAACAGATTATGTAGAAAGTAAACACAGGGTCAATCAAAAAGGACTGAAATATCTATACACTAAAGCACAAAGAGTAAGGAATAAAAAGGGTGAACTAGAAATTCAAGTAAATGAGGGCAGATATGATATTGCTACCATTATGGAAACTTGGTGTGAAGAAACCTATGAATGAAATATATAGCTAGAGAGATTTAACAGATTAACAGAGTTGGAAAGGACCTTGGAAGTCATCTAGTCCAACCCCCTGCCCAAGCAGGAGACCGTACACCATTTCTGACAAATGGCAGTCCAATCTCTTCTTGAAAGCCTCCAGTGATAAAGTGCCCACAACTTCCGAAAGCAAGCTGTTCCATTGGTTAATTGTTCTCACTGTCAGAAAATTTCTCCTTATTTCTAGGTCATCTCTCATTGATCAGTTTCCACCCATTATTTCTTGTCTACCCAGTTCCTGTAATTGTTCTTTATATGTTTTAGTCTCCAGTCCCCTAATCATCCTGGTTGCTCTTCTCTGCACTTTTTCTAGAGTCTGAAACATCTTTTTTATAGTGTGGTGACCAAAACTGGATGCAGTATTCTAGATGTGGTCTTACTAAGGCTTTATAGAGTGGTATTAGTACCTCACAATCTTGATTGTATCCCTCTATTAATGTAATTTAGGATTGTGTTGGCTTTTTTTGGCTACTGCCGCATGCTGCTGACACATCTTTAAGTGATCATCCAATAAGACTCCAAGGTCCCTCTCACAGTTACTGTTTTGGAGCAAGATTTCACCTAATTTGTACTTGTACCTTTGGGATTTTTTGACCCAGGTATAAAACTTTGCTTTTCTTGACATTAAATTTCATTTTATTGGATAGTGCCCAGTGTTCAAGTCTGTCAAGATCTTTTTGGATCCTGAGCTTGTCTTCTGGAGTGTTAGCTACTATTGCCAGTTTAGTGTCACCTGCAGATTTGATGAGTTCTCCTTCTATCTAAGTCATTTATGAAGATATTGAAGAGTACTTGGGCCTAAGATGGAACCTTGTGGTACCCCACTGCTTACTTCCCTCCATGTGGATGTGGTACCATTAAGGACTACTCATTGAGTACAGTTTGTCAGCCAGTTATAAAATCCACCTGGTGGTGATGCTGTCTGTTCCACAATTTTATTTTATTTTATTTATTTATTTATTTGTCAAGCATATATAAGATAACAGATAAAAGTATAAACATAATTTGAATACATGAAAAGAGTAAGAGTAAAAAGGAATATTAAGACAGGGACGGTAGACACGCTGGTGCACTTATGCCTGCCCCTTATAGACCTCTCAGGAATGGGGTGAGGTCAACAGTAGACAGTTTAAGATTAAAGTTTTGGGGGTTTGGGGAAGAAACCACAGTCAGGTAGTGCATTCCAGGCATTGACCACTCTGTTACTAAAGTCATATTTTCTGCAATTGAGTTTGGAGTGGTTTATCTTGAGTTTGTATCTATTATTTGCTTGTGTACTGTTGTGGTTGAAACTGAAGTAGTCATTGACAGATAGGAAATTGTGGCAGATAATTTTATGTACTATGCTTAGGTCAGACCAAAGTTAGTATAGTTGTAAATTGTCTAAGCAAAATTTGAAGTCTGGTGGCATGAGGTATTTTATTGTGGGTAGAGGAATGGAGGACTCTTCTCGTAAAATATCTCTGGACTGTCTCAATTGTATTTATGTCTGATATGCAGTGCAGGTTCCAGACAGATGAGCTGTATTCGAGAATTGGTCTACAAGTAGTAGGTTGTGCAGTAGTACAAGTAGAAGTGGTCTACTTTGTCAATTCCCTTGCTGAAGTTTAAATGTACTATGTGCATAGTATTTCGCTTTTCTACTAATTTAGTCACTTTGTCAAAGAATGAAATAAGATTGGTTTGGCATCAATCTGCTTTTAACAAATTGGTACTGGCTACTAGTTATAACTAGTAGAATTGCATTATATAACTAATATGTATGTATATATGTGTATGTATATGTAGATAGATAGATAGATAGATAGATAGATAGATAGATAGATATAACTAATAGAATTGCACTATGTACAAGAAATAACTACTACAATAGAGCAGAACAATGATGAAAACCATCTTCAATGTATTTAAGGTGAAGGTAAAGGTTCCCCTCACACATATGTGCTAGTCGTTCCCAACCCTAGGGGGCGGTGCTCATCTCTGTTTCAAAGCCGAAGAGCCAGCGTTGTCCAAAGACGTCTCCATGGTCATGTGGATGCCATGACTAAATTAATTAATTAATTAATTTAAATTTTTATACTGCCCTCCTCCCGAAGGACTCAGGGTGGTGTACAGCCATACTAAAACAACATATACCTATAAAATTTAAAAACAATTTAAAATATATTTAAAAATTGGCCCTTATATTAAAAAACTACAAACACCCAATTAGAATACATTTTCTAAGCCAGCCCAGCCTGTTGAAACAATAGAGTCTTAAGGGCACAGCGAAAGGTACGTAGGTTGGGGATAATGCGAATCTCCAGGGGCAGTTCATTCCAAAGGGCAGGTGCCCCCACAGAGAAGGCTCTCCCCCTGGGTGTCGCCAGTCGACATTGTTTGACCGACAGCACCCTGAGGAGTCCCTCTCTATGGGAGCATATTGGCCGGTGGGAGGCTATGGGTTGCAGAAGGCGATCTCATAAGTACCCAGGTCCTAAGCCATGGAGCGCTTTAAAGGTGGTGACCAACACCTTGAATCACACCTGGAAGACCACCGGGAGCCAGTGCAGCTCACGCAGGAGAGGTGTTACATGGGTACACCGTGTCGCTCCCATAATCACCCGCACGGCTGCATTCTGGACCAGGTGGAGCCTCCAAGTGCTCTTCAAGGGGAGCCCCATGTAGAGAGCATTACAGTAGTCCAGGCGGGACGTGACGAGGGCATGAGTAACCGTGCGCAAGGCATCCCGGTCCAGAAAGGGATGCAACTGGTGAAGCAGGTGAACCTGATAAAAAGCTCCCCTGGCCACAGCCGTCAAATGATCTTCTAAAGACAGCCGTGCATCCAGGAAGACACCCAAGTTGCGAGCCCTCTCTGAGGGGGCCAAGATCTCACCCCCAATAGTCAGCGATGGAGCCAGCTGGCTATACCGGGATGCCGGAAACCACAGCCATTCAGTCTTGGAGGGGTTGTGTCTGAGCTTGTTTCTCCCCATCCAGATCCGCAAGGCCTCCAGGCACTGGGACATCATGTCAAGGGCATCATTGGGGTGGTCCGGGGTGGAGAGTATCATCAGCGTACTGATGGAACTTCAACCCAAAACCATGGATGATCTCACCCAGCAGCTTCACATAAATGTTGAACAGGAGGGGTGAGAGGACCAACCCTTGCGGCACCCCACAAACAAGGCGCCTCGAGGTCGACCTCTGTCCCCTGCCAACACGAACTGTGTACGGTCAGAGAGGAAGGAGGAGAACCACCGCAACACGGTGCCCCCCACTCCCAACCCCTCCAACCGGCGCAGCATGATACCATGGTCGATGGTATCAAAAGCCGCTGAGAGGTCTAATAGAACCAGGACAGAGGAACAACCCCTGTCCCGAGCCCTCCAGAGATCATCAACCAATGCGACCAATGCCATTTCCATGCTGGACCCTGGTCTGAAGCCCGACTGGTACGGATCTAGATAGACAGCTTCATCCAGGTACTGGGGAAGTTGTCGCGCCACCACACGCTCAACAACCTTCACCACGAAGCAAAGGTTGGAGACTGGACGATAATTCGCTAATACAGCCAGGTCCAGGGAAGGCTGCTTGAGGAGGGGCCTCATCACCGCCTCTTTCAGGGAGGGAAGGAAGAAACCCTCACTCAAAGAAGCATTAATAATCACCTGGAGCCAGCCTCATGTGACCGCCTGGGAGGCCAGCACCAACCGGGAGGGACACGGGTCCAATAAACATGTGGCAGCGCTAAGCCTACCCAGAATCCTGTCCACATCCTCGGAAGTCACAAGGTCAAACCCCTCCCAGATAATACTCTCAAGACCCACCTCCATCACCCCATCTGAACCTACCCAGTCGGAGTCCAGGCCTTCCTGAGTGACTTTGTCATGCAGGAATTGCACAAAATCCTCAGCCCTACCCTGCAAGGGGTCTTCCCTCACTCCCAAATGAAGAAGGTCACCCTAAACAGGGTTGCTGGGCGGTTCTCTGCAGACGCAATAAGAACGGAAAAATAATTAGATTTTTATTTATTTATTTATTTATTTATTTATTTATTTATTTATATTTATCTACTGCCCCTCTCCCCTGGGGGACCCAGGGCGGTGAACAACCAAAAGTAAAAAACATACATACAAAATTTAAAAGCCAAATAAAACCAAATTAAACAATGGCCCCGACTATTTAAAATCCCAATTATAAAATATTAAAACCCCAAATATTAAAATATTTAAATTTTAAAATGTTAAAATTATTTTTACAAAAGAAGGGAAAAAGTTAGGCCAGGCCCGCCTGGTGGAACAGAAAAGTTTTTAGCTCACGGTGGAAAGTGCGAAGATCTGGGATCCTCCGTATCTCCGGGGGGAGCTCGTTCCAGATAGTGGGTGCCCCCACAGAGAAGGCTCTCCCCCTGGGGGCCGCCAGTCTGCACTCTGCACCAGTTGGAGCCTCCGGGTGCTCCTCAAGGGGAGTCCCATGTAGAGAGCATTGCAATAGTCCAGGCGAGAGGTAACGAGGGCATGAGTGACCGTGCATAAGGAGTCCCGATCCAGAAAGGGACGCAACTGGTGAATCAGGTGAACCTGATGAAAAATCCTCCCGGTCACGGCCGTCAAATGCTCTTCTAAAGACAGCCGTGAATCCAGGAGTTCGCCCAAGTTGCGCGCCCTCTCCACGGGGGCCAATGATTTGCCACCGATAGTCAGCAATGGCACCAGCTGACTATATTGGGACGTCGGAAACCACAGCCACTCGGTCTTGGATGGATTGAGTCTGAGCCTGTTCCTCCCCATCCAGATCCGCACAGCCTCCAGGCACCGGGACATCACTTCAAGGGCATCGTTGGGGTGGTCTGGGGTGGAGATGTATAGCTGGGTGTCATCAGCGTACTGATATCTCACCCCAAAACCACAGATGATCTCGCCCAACGGCTTCACATAAATGTTGAACAGGAGGGGCGAGAGGACCGACCCCTCATATGAGGGGCCTCGGAGTCGACCTCTGCCCCCCTGTCAACACCGACTGCAACCGGTCGGAGAGAAAGGAGGAGAGCCACTGCAACACAGTGCCTCCCATCCCCAACTCTTCCAACTGGTGCAGCATGATACCATGGTCGATGGTATCAAAAGCCGCTGAGAGATCTAACAGGACCAGGACAGAGGAGCACCCCCTGTCCCGAGCCCTCCAGAGATCATCAACCAATGCGACCAATGCCGTTTCCATGCTGTACCCGGGTCTGAAGCCCGACTGGAATGGATCCAGATACGTCGTTTCATCCAGGTGCTGGGGAAGCTGTTGCGCAACCACACTCTCAACAACCTTTGCCAGGAAGTGAAGGTTGGAGACCGGACGATAATTTACCAACATTGCCGGGTCCAGGGAAGGCTTCTTGAGGAGAGGCCTCACCACCGCCTCTTTCAAGGTGGTGGGAAAGTCACCCTCACCCAACGAAACATTTATAATCCCCTGGAACCAGCCACGTGTCACCTCCCGGGAAGCCAGTACTAACCAGGAGGGACACGGGTCCAATAAACAAGTGGTCGCCAGATAACATTCTCAAGACCTGCCCCAGTCCCTCCCCCCGAGACTACCCAGTCGGAGTCCAGATCTTCCCGAATCTGAGTGATTTTATCATACAGATACTGAACAAAATCCTTGGCTCTACCCTCCAAGGAGCCCTCCCGCGCTTCCTGGTGGAGCAGGGAGCAGGTCACCCTAAAGAGGGCGGCCGGGTGATTATCTGATGATGCAATAAGAGCAGCGAAATACAGTAGTTACATTTTGCTGCTTTTATCGCCACTAAGTAATTCCTAATGTGGGATCTCACTAGTGTCCAGTCAGATTCAGAACGACTGGCCCTCCAACTACTCTCTAGGCATCTTTTCCGGTGCTTCAACTCTCTCAGCTCCTCAGAGAACCAAGGAGCCAATTGAGATTGGTGCCAGGTCAGAGGCCGCAAAGGCACGACCCAATCCAGAGCTCCAGCGGCTGCCCTGTCCCAGGCAGCCACTAGGTCTCTGGTCGAGGTGTGTGCCAGAGCCTCAGGAAATGGCCCAAGCTCCATCTGGAACCTATCAGGTTCCATCAGGCGCCTGGGGCGGAACCATCTTACCGGCTCTGCCTCCCTGCAGAGTTTGAAAGTCGAGACGAAGGAGAGAGTGATCTGACCATGACAAGAGCTTGATGACTAAGTCCCCTATCTCAAGATCACTCAACCACTGTCCAGAGATGAAAACCAGATCCAGCATGTTTCCCCCCGTGTGGGTAGGGCCATGAATTAGCTGGGTCAGGTCCATAGCTGTCATGGAAGCCATGAACTCCCGAGCCACCTCCGACGTCTCACCCACAGATGGAAAGTTGAAATCCCCCATGACCTTAAGTCTGAGGGTATCAACCGCCACCACGGCGATAACGTTGAGGAGCTCGGGCAGGGCTTCTGCCACGTGGCAGGGAGCCAGGTACGTGATCAGCAAACTCATCTGAACCCCATGACCCTACTTCACAAGGAGGGACTCACAGCCGGCCGTCTGAGGAACAGTGGCCTCCCTCGGTCTCAGACCTTCTTTAATAATAACCGCTACTCCCCCACGCCTGCCCTGTGACCTCGGCCGATGGAATGTGAGGAAACCTGGTGGGCACATTTCTTTTCTTTTTTTTTTGAAAAGTTTTACAAAAAAAAACTTTCCAAACATTTTCTCCCCCCCTCCCCCAATCCCCACTCCCTCATTACCTTTTTAATAAACAGATTTACATACATTTATATAGCTTCTTCCCCAGCCCATCCAACCCTCCCTCCCCACCCTAGACCTCCCAAAGCAGAAACAGGGTATTGCAATCAAAAGCTGATAAACATAAGCTAAAATACGCTAACACACTGTAAAATTCAAAGTTCCCCATAGCTCCTTTAACTCCCCTTATTTAAATTCATCAACCTCCCTAAAAATATTACAAACATTGAGTAAAAAAAGAAAAAAGAAAAAAAACCTAACTGAATATCCTTCCCAAATTCTCCAACACATTCTTTTTCAACATCTATAGTAACATCATCATAATTATTCATGCTTTTTACTTATTATAATTATACATTTAAAAAAAAGAAAAGAAAAACCACAAACAAAACCCTAAACTTTTAAAATCTAAGATCGTTTCTATTAATATAAATTCCATACAAACACTATTCATTTACAACGTTTCTATAATAAAACTAAAATTGTTGTCCATCTTTTTTTGTTAAAGTTAAACATTATAAAAATCTTAAACTTTTTATCTCTTAAAATCATCAATAGGGCTTAAACCATTTCTACTAATATAAATTGAGGACTTTCCCAAAAGTGTCCTTCAGGTTTTTAATTAACCATTTTAGTCCCTTCTAACCTTTAAAAAATTATCATTTTTATATGTAAAATATCCTTACTTTAGAATATGTAAAAAATCCTTACTTTAAAGACTATAGTTAGGCTCTCCATCCTTTTGTTAAAATTAAACATTTTAAAAAACCTTAAACTTTATCTCATAAAATCATCAATAGGACTTAAACCATTCCTATCAATATAAATTGAAAACTTTCCAAAATACATCCTTCAAATTATTAATTAACCATTATAGTGCCTTCACTACAAATTTAAATTTAAAAAATTATCCTTTTTATGTAAATCCTTGCTTTAAAATAACAAATCATAAACAATAATAAAGAAGGCTTTCTCTTCTCCTTTAAAAATTTCTTAAGTTACTATACAAATATAAATTCAAAACTTTCCAAAGGGTAACCTTCAAATTTTACTTTAACCATTATAATACCATCATATCATTAAACAAGAAAGTTATCCTTTTTACATATAAGACATCCATACTTGAAATAACCTTTAAAACAGCCAATTTAATAAAAGTTTTTCATCTTCTTCTTATATTTTTTCCAATCCTTCTTTTGTCTTAATTCTTTCAAGATTCCTTCTACACCTTCTTTTCTTTTTAAAAGTTTCTTAAACTTGATCTGAGGTTGATGTATCATAAAAACTCGCTTCACTTTTGAAGACTTTTTCTTTAACTTAAATTTAAACTCCTCAATTGGCACTTTCTTACTTGCACAGTCCTGCTGGTCATTCCTTTGTTTGTCAAGCCTCAAATTGCCAGATGGTTTTTCTGCTTGTAAGAACTGATTCAACTGCAACTCTTCTAGTAACAAATCAGAAATGTCTGCCAAAGCCTCCATTTGAACCATATCCTTCTGTATTCCGGTCCCAGCAGCCTGTATTTCAATCTCCAAACTCCTCTGATTGATTTCTCCTGGTTCCACCACCAACACTTCGTTTTCCAACTTCTTTTGGGACCTTTTTTCCATTAAAGCCGAAATGTTGAAAATAAACAAGTCTAAACATTCTTGAAAAATTTTTTGCAATTTCTGTTCGATTATTTCCTAATTCAACAGGCAATAATCCTGCAGGTCTAACATCATCCATTGTTTCAGCTTTTACTTCCTTTCCAAGTCGATTCTGAATCATTTTCCAGTAGCTCTTTGTCTGCTACAAATGTAACAATCGCTAACAATCACTTTCACTAGTTAGCTTTGTTCAGCGCCGACAGGCGCCATTTTTTTAAACATTTTAAATGGAGTTAAAGATTTTCCTATCTTAATTTCTTCTCTCCTGCTCTGCTCAGCCAGCTTGGATTTCAAATTAAAAATAAAATTAAAAATATTTCTTAACAATATTTTACCCTTAAGATGATTTTAATTGCTGGTGTGGTTGCGATGTCTTGCTCTGCATCTAGCAGAGTTGTTCCAAGTTCGGAGCTCCCCCCTCACAAATAAGATCACAAATGAGGGGGCTTTATTTACTATGGACCTGGCGTTGCACAGCATCAGCCGGAGGGCTGGGCCCTGAGGGTCTATGAAACCTGGGGAACGGGTGGAACCTTGGGGGCCGGAGCACACTACCGCTTGTACACAGCGGGTGCGTACTCCCCTGGCTTGATATGGCCCCCTGTTCCTGCCGTACCTACCCCTCCCACTCATGGTAGTGATGTTCAGAACACTGTCTGGACAAACTCTGACTCCCTCCCTCACCCCAGGACCCCCACCTCCCACACCGTGCTTCTTTGCCAGGCCCGCCCCTCCCCTTTGTGGGCTCTCCCCCATACCCACAGTCTGCGTTCCCAATAAACCCTCCCCCTCCATGAAACCCCTTAAAAATTTCACAAAACATTTGAATAAAAAACCCCTCAGCCCCCTAGTTTTCGCATGCCACCTCTCTGGGTCCCAAAACCTGTCATTGAGGTGGGCCCTTGATAATGAAGAGGGCCATATCTGCGAGAGGGGGGAGTCTCGCAGGGCAAGAAGGTCCAATGTCGTGTACATCCTTCAGGTGCAATGATGGAGGGGGGGAACGAGGCATATACAGGGGTCTCACAAAGATATAACATCCATGGTAATTGTTCAATGAGACATACTGGTACTTCCGCTGTCCTCTCACGACAATGGACAGGGTCCTGACATGAGCAATCCAGTGGGAGTAGCATCCAACTCGCCCTCCCACGACGAGCGGCCAACAAATGGCCTTAGATTGAACGGAATATTTCTCCCAATGGCACAGTCAAGATGAAGTAAAGACCCCTCAGATATTGTCTCATTGGCTAACCTAGGTCAAAAGGCCGAAAACTATCGGTCTATCAATTTGTCTATCAGTCCGAGGAGCAAAATGGGAATAATCTCTGGCTGAGTCATGCACTCGTGGATCATATTCAAGTAATTGTTCTATTAGAGAGGGGAAAAGAGAAGGAAGGGGAGGGGGGAACCCCTCCAGTATCGAAACGGCTCTCTCCTTAAGGAACTGCCTATGCCCTCTTTTTTTTTTAATTGAAAAAGTTTTACCAATACAAATTTTTCCCCCTTTCCCCCCCCCACCCTAACCCAACATTATAAGATACATATAAAAACAATATATAATTCCATCCCATCCCCACCCTAACCCTCCCCCTCCTCCCTCTTCCCTCCCCCCCTTGACTTCCATTATATGCAATGCTAATATTCCCAAACAATATATATGTTATTCAATCTTCCATATCTTTTTTCTATATTTACTAACATACTAACATAATCATCTCAACTAAAAGCGATATAATATTTTCTAGTCTGATACTTATTCTGTACATACTCAATCCATAATTTCCATTCCTGTATATACTTCTCATGCGTCTGATCTTTTAAAAAAGCTGAAACCTTTGCCATTTCTGCAAATCCAGCCATCTTCTGGGTCCATTGGTCAACAGTCGGTAAAACATCACTCTTCCAATGTTGGGCAATCAACAACCTAGCTGCTGTCACCATATACAAAATCAATTTAGTTTCACCCAGTGTAAAGTCTTTAGCTATACCCAATAGAAAAAATTGCGGAGAAAATTGTATTTTTTTTAAAAAAACATTTTGCATAACCCACCAGATTTTTATCCAAAAAGCCCTCACTTTCCTGCAAGTCCACCAGATGTGATAATATGTAGCATCTAAACAATCACATCTCCAACATTTTGGCTGCACATTAGGGTACATGCAAGACAATTTCTTGGGGTCTAAATGCCATCTATAAAACATTTTATAAAAATTTTCTCGTAAATTTTGTGACTGTGTAAATTTAACATTCTGAACCCATATTTTTTCCCATGTTTCCATCATAACTGGTTGAGAGAAATTTTGTGCCCATTTAATCATACAATCTTTAACTAGCTCATTTTATGAATCCCTTTCTAACAGAACATTATAAACTCTCTTAATATGCATTGGACCTGTCCGCTTTATCTGTTCAACCAATTCTACTTCATATTCCATTAAACCAGTTTGTTGATCTTCTTTCCATCTCATCTGTAATTGATTGTACTGCAACCAAGTCAACGATTTCCCTTCTTCCAACAGCATATCCAAAGTCTTCAATCGCCACCTGCCCTCTTCAAAGTAAAGTAACTCTTTATATAAGAAACCCCCGAGTGACTTAATATTTGTATTCCACATGGTATCAGCAAGATCCAGCCAAAACGGAATCTTGTAATCCCAATTAATTCGGTGCTTCCTCCAGACTCTCAACAAGGCATTTCTAAGTAGATGACTATTGAACACTTTGTCCACTTTGTTATCATAAAATAGGTATGCATGCCATCCCCAAACAAGGTCATGACTTTCTATGTTCAACAAATCAGTCTTAGTTTTCCCAAACCAATCACTTAATTGTATCAATGCAGTTGCTTCATAATATAGTTGAAGGTTTGGGAGTTTAAGACCACCTCTCTCACGAGTATCTTGCATTATTTTCAGTTTGACTCTTGGTTTTTTATCATTCCAAATGAATTTATTCAGTCCTTTTTGCCATTCTAGCAATGGTTTGTCTGATTTAAGCACCGGTATCATTTGAAATAAGAAGATAAATCTAGGTAAAACATTCATCTTTACTGCTGATATTCTTCCAAGCAGTGATAACTGCAGTTTCTTCCAGTTTTGCATATCTTTTTGTATCTTTTGCTACAGAGCCTCATAGTTATTTTGAAACAGTTTAGCATTGGAATCTGTGATTTGTACTCCTAAATATTTGACCTTTGAGACAATCTCAAAACCTGCCATTCTTTCCAGTTCCTTTTTTTTGCTCTCTGTCAGATTTTTGACAATCATTTTAGTTTTCTTCTGGTTCAGCCTAAAACCAGATACCATGCCATAATCTTCTATAATATTTTTCATCTGAATTATTGAATTCATAGGTTGTGATAGGGTAACAACCAGATCATCTGCAAATGCCTTAGTTCTATAGTCCTCTTGCCTTATAGCTATTCCAGTCAAAGAGTTCGAGTCCCGTATTGCATTTAGTAAGACTTCTAAGGTTAAAATAAATAATAGCGGGGATAATGGACAACCTTGTCTGGTGCCTTTTTGTATATTGAAATTCGATGTTAGACATCCATTTATAATAAGTTGCGCACCTTGCTCTTGATAAATTGCACCAATCGCTTGTATAAACTGCTCCCCCAAATCCATTTTTTCCAAAGTCTTAATTATAAAGTTCCAATTCACTCGATCAAAGGCTTTTTCCGCATCCAAAAAAACCAGCACTGCAGAGATCTGTTTATTCTTATCTAGATAGTCCATTAAGTCTATAACTTGCCTAACATTCTCTTTCATATATCTGCCTTCAATAAATCCTGCTTGATCATGATGAATTATCTTTTGAATAACTGGCATCAATCTGTTGGCTAGTACTTTTGCAAAGATTTTATAGTCTGTGTTTAATAAAGATATTGGTCTGTAATTTTCTGGTTTCTTAGGACCTGATTCTTCTTTTGGGATCAGTGAAACAAAAGCTGTTTTCCATGAGGAAGGTATCTTACCTCCTAGTTGTATATTACGAAATAAATCTTAAGATGCTCAATCATTTCTTCTTGTAGAGTTTTATAATAAATTGCAGTTAAGCAGTCCGTCCCTGGAGCTTTAGCTGTTTTTAATTGTTTTATAGCAAAACTGATCTCCTCCACTGTTATCAATTGTTCCAAACTTTTCTTTTGAGTCGTTGAAATTTTTGAAACTCTCTTGTTTTCTAAATATTCATCTATAGTAATATTCTGTATATCATCTTTAGCATATAACTTAGTATAATATTCCAAAAAGGCTTTTTTAATTAGATCTTGTTGATAAACTTCTTTATCAGCATATTCAGTACTATCAATAATTCGTGTCGATGCTTGTTTCCTCAAAGTATACGCCAACCACCTGCCCGGTTTGTTAGCATTAGAAAAGGTATTATGCTTTGCAAATTGTAAGTTAGTTGCCGTTTGGTCTGCTATAAGCATTTGAAATTGATCCTTCAAAAGTTTTATAGCCATTTGCAATTTTCCATCTGTTGGTTTTTGTATCAGTTGTTGTTCTTTCTTTTTTATCTCAGATTCCAGTTGTAGTCTTTTCTTCTGCTGATTCTGTCTGTGTTTAAAGTTCATTTGAATTAGTACTCCCCGCATATATGCTTTACCTGCGTCCCAAACTGTTTCGATAGGGGTACCTTTATTCAAGTTCAGTTTAAAAAACTCCTTTAGATGCTTTTTAAGTTCAATTATATTTTTTTCATATCTAAATAAATTCTCATTTACTCTCCAGGATCTTCTTTCTCTTTTGCCCATCTCAATTTCCATCCAGACCGGACTGTGGTCAGTCAAAGTCCTAGGAAATATCTTTATTTTCTTTACTTTAGAAAGTAAGTTAGAAGTTAAAAGAAAAAAATCTATCCTGGAAAAGGATTTGTGCCTGTCTGAGTAAAAAGTAAAGTCCAATTCATTTGGGTTTCGAACTCTCCAAATGTCTTTCAATTCCAAATCCTCTTTCAGTTCAAAAAAAGCTTGTGGTAATTTATTCCCTATTTTGGCCGTAGTTTTTTTATCCATTCTAGGTTGAATTACTCCATTCCAGTCGCCCATTATTATAATAGTTGAATAATCCCAATCCAGAATTTTTAAATGAAGCAACTTATAAAAATTTTCCTGCTGTTGGTTTGGAGCATATATTCCAACCAACAAAATTGGTCCACTATCTGTAATAACTTCAATTGCAATATATCTTCCATCTTTATCTACTTCTATAGTTTTAGCTAGCAGTCTCTTATTTATATATATCGACACTCCATTCTTCTTTTCCAAATTTGAAGCAACAAATTGCATTCCCAATTTTGAGTTTATCAAGTATTTCTGATCTTGCAATTTTATATGAGTCTCCTGTAAGCAAATAACATCATTATGAAATTGTCTCAAATAGTGAAATATCTTCCTTCTTTTTTGTGGAGAGTTCAATCCATTAACATTCCAAGACAAAAATTTAAGTGCCATTTGACCCTGTCTGAAGCTTTGAGAGCAATTGTTGAAGATTCTCTCCTACGGTAGCAATCTTCGGTTTAGCTCCTCCCATGACTTCAGCTTGCTGCTTATCTTTGGGTCTTTTTTCACGCTGTGGCTTAATATATTCTTGCTGCTGTTGCTTCATTTGTTTAGACATTGCTCTGGTTATGCGTTGCTCTTCCATTTTGGATGTTGTCAATTCAAGAGCCATCGCCTCCTCTGGGATGGTTTTAGACATTTCTTCCAAAGGAGAAGCTTCAAATGGTGCAAAAGGGTCAACCACAACACCACCTACTGCTCCCATTGACTCTCTTGCCTCCCTTTGTGACTGCCTTATTTGTGCTTCTGTTTCTTGATCAATCTCAGCTTGTAGTTGAACTTCCTTATCTATTGGTGAAGATGTGCGTGGAGGAGGAGAGCCCGCTTTCAAAACGTTATAATAAAATTCTTCTGCTTTTTCAATAGTGTTAAGGCGGTATCTCACTCCTCGCAGCCTCAATATTACACCTATTGGCGCATCCCACCTGAATTGTATGTTCTGTCTTTTCAATTCTGCCACCAAAAATCCAAAATCCTTTCTATCTCTTAACATTTTGGGTGGTAATTCTTTAAAAACTCCAATCTCACTTCCATCAACTTGAACTGTTGTAACAAAGGAATTTTGCAAGATTTCATTTCTCATTCTTCTGTCTGTAAAGTATATAACCACATCTCTAGGCAGTTGCCTTTGTACCGCCACACGAGAATTAACTCTGTAGACCTTGTCCATCTTACACAAAACCACATCTGGTTCTACTTTCAACGTAACTGCCAAAGCCTCTGCACAAATTTTCCTGAGATCTTCCCTGGTATTCTCTTTTACACCTCTCAGTCTAATAGCATATTCCATTGATCGAAATTGCATCATAGTAATCTCAGTTTGCATTTTTTGTGTAACTTCTTCAATTTCCATCATTCTTGAATCAGAGGCTCTAAATTTGGTCTCCATCTCTGAGGCAAGATTATCCACTTTTTTGTCAATCTGCAACACTACCTCAGACAGGCCTTTAGCAACTATTTGAATATCCTGTTTAACTGCTTCATATTTCTCTTGAACAATTCCTTTGACCTCCTGCTCTGATCTTTGAATTTCTTTAATGATGCGGTCATAATAGCTTTCTTCCTTTGTCTGAGTTTGCAACTGCGCTGTTTGAGGCTGCTTCTGCTTATGAGTGGGGGAATCCCCCCCTGCTTGCTTTGTTGCCATTTTGCCTTTTACAGCTCTTCCTTTTCCACAAATTCTAACAACTTTTCCCAAAAAATTCTCCAGATTCAGTCAGGTCTAAAACAGTCAATTGATACTTTTTTCCCCCTCTTATTTTCTTTTAAAGAAAAAAAGCTTTTCCTTCCAACTGGATTTGTAACTAATAGAATGTAACCAGATACACAGCTCAAATTACTTTCGCTTTCAGCTGCTCTTCGCTAAAAGCAAGCGCCATTTTCCCCCCCACACTTTCCTTTTCTGTTCCAAGTTACTTTAATCATCCAAAAACTTCAGAGAAGAACTTTAAATACTTGCAGTTTAAAAGGAAGTCCAAAACTTTTTCTTTTATTGTTTGGTGATAAGAAAGTTGCCGCGCTATCTTGCTCTGCGGTTTGCAGAGTTTCCCAGCTGTCCGGAGCTTCAGCGGCTTGAATAGGGAGTCCCACCCTGTTAACACCCCAGAAACGCCAAAAAATGCTCTGGGGGTCTCACAGGGGACTCTACCTTATGCCGCCGGCTCTCCTCACGACATCCTCTTGGGTCGGAGTTTTTTCGAGCCGTTTCAAACCTCCGAAACGGCTCTTTACAGGCAGCTGGGCTGGCGGTCTTCAAAGGACCGTCAGCGATGATCCGCGGCAACCCCGGAAGCCTGCCTATGCCCTCTTTGATTTCCTCCACAGCAGCCCCCAATATTGCCGGTGACAGCGTTCGGCCAGCGTCCAGTGTATCTAATGGGGTGTACTGTGGCCCTGTACCTCAGGGCCGGTCTCCCACCCCCTCTGAGGCCAACATCACCATCCCTGGCCCCAAGGGACCACTGCAGGAATCTCCAGATGAAACAGGTAGAAAAACCTGCATCTTCTCCTTCCCCTTCTTCACTGCCGCAACACTGCCAGCAGGCGGCCGAACAAGCCAGCATTCTTCCAAGCTCCTCTGGCTTCATCGCATTTGGAAGCCAATGCCCAAGGCTGCTGCGACCGTGGCCACAGCCCTCCACAGCAAAGCACCCTCAGGCAGGCCAGGTCAAGACCGACTCATCGGGGGCGAGGGAGATCTCCAAATCCTCGCGCCCCCCCGGCTCGGCACTCCTCCAGGCTCCTCCGGCGCTTCTCCATACTCCACACTCCCTCGGGCGCCTCCGGCCTCGTCGCACCCAGCCTAATGCTCTGCCAATGCTGCCGCCCAGGCCGATGTGGTTCCAGCCCTCTGCAACCTCCTCCGCCGCTTCCGGCCTCGCCGCGCCCAGCCAAACACTGCTGCCAATGCTGCCACCCAGGCCGACATGGCTCCAGCCCTCTGCAACCTTCTGCAGCCGCACCAAGCCATCCCGAAGTGTCGAGGGTAAGCCCAGTCTAGTCTGGCACGCAGGAGGGCGAGGAAGGTCTTAAAATCCTCGCCCTGAGTTCATCCGATCAGACCAGGGGTCGCTGATGGTCGAGCGCCCCTGAGCAAGCCCCTAAAGCCCCGAAGCCATCCCTTCTCTCACGCAGCACTCAGCGACGCCAGTGCCATCTTGCGCATGCTCTTTTGCCGCTCTTATCATCACTAGGTAGATCTTAATATGAGACCTCACCAGTGTTCGGCCATATTCAGAACGGCTGGCCCTCCAGTTGCTCTCCAGGCATCTTTTCTGGTGCTTCATCTCCCTCAGGTCCTCGGAAAACCAGGGAGCTAATTGAGATCAGCACCGGGTCAGAGGCCGCAAAGGCATGACGTGGTCCAAAGCTCCAGCAGCCATCCTATCCCAGGCGGCCACCAGTTCTTCAGTCGAGTCATGAGCCAGAGCCTCAGGGAATGGCCCAAGCTCCATCAGGAACCTGTCCGGATCCATCAGGTGCCTGGGACGGAACCACCTGGTTTGTTCTGTCTACCTGCAGTGGAGGGTAGCGGCTCAAAAGTCTAGTCGAAGGAGTGAGTGATCTGACCATGACAAGGGCTTGATGGCTATATCCCCTATTTCTAGATCATTCAGCCACTGACCAGAGACAAAAATCAGATCCAGAGTGTGTCCCCCCCATGTGAGTGGGGCCTTGAATTAACTGGGTCAGGTCCATGGCCATCATGGAGGCCGACAGATGGCAGGTTGAAATCCCCCATGACCATAAGTCTGGGGGTATCCACCGCCACCCCAGCTACTACATTGAGCAGCTCGGGCAGGGCCGCCACTATGTGGCAGGGAGCCAGGTACGCAATCAGCAAGCCCATCTACACCCCATGACCTCACTTCACAAGGAGGGACTCACATCCGCCTATCTGAGGTACAGTGGCCTCCCTCGGACAGAGACTTTCCTTAATAATAGCTGCCACCCCCTGCCCCTACCCTGAGCCCTCGGCTGATGGAATGCACGGAAACCTGGCGGGCAGATTTCAACAAGGGGAACCCCCCCTCCTGGCCCAACCAGGTCTCCATAATACCCGCCAGGTCAGCATCCCCCTCTTGAACAAGATCGTAAATGAGGGGGGCTTTATTTATCACAGACCTGGCATTGCACAACATCAACCGGAGGCCCAGGTGTTGAGGGTCTGTGCAACCCGGGGAACGAGAGATGCATTGGGGGCTGGAGTGTGCAATCGCTCGCAAACAGTGCGTGCACACTCCCGAAACCTGATATGGACCCCTGCTATTGCCATATCTGCCCCTCCCACCCACAGTACTAATCAAGCAGCCCTCACCCTCATCCCACTGCACTCCCTCTGAGCTCCCAACACCGTCCCTCCCGCCACGACCGTCAGACCAGCTATGCTGTCTTGTGGCTATATGGATCCCCACAGATCTCTCCACATAACCAACTACCCCCCTCCCAGAACCCCTTAAAGTTTTCTCTAAAAACTTCCCCAAAAAACCCCTCAACCCCCTTCTCGCAACATGCCACCTCTCGGGGTTCCAAAACCCATCATCAAGGTAGGCCCTCGATAGTGTGGAGGACCAGGCCTGCAAGAGGGGGGAGTCTCGCAATACAAAAAGCTCCACCGCCGAATACATCAGATAAAACTAGGATGGGGCTAGCAACTGGGTAGGGTCTGGGCTTAGAGTCCTGGAACAGAGAAAGAGTCTCAGTGTAGGAAGAACCTGGGCTCCACTGCCCTCTCACAGCAGTGGGAGGAGTCCAATGCTTGCTTATTTATTTATTTATTTGTTTGTTTGTTTGTTTGTTTGTTCAATTTATATGCCGCTGGTGACTGCAGACCACCAGCTGCAGACTGCGGGAGCGGGGAGCTGGGTAGATTTTTTTTTAAAATTAAATTTTAATTTTTTTTAAAGATTCGGGTTAATATCAGGGTTCCAAGTAACACCCCCAGGAGAAATAAAACTCCAAGGCAGGCATTCTCCTCAGTTCCATTTTATTAGAATGTCATATTGGCGCATCTGGGAAAACCTGAATCTGAAAGGCCTTTGGGTTTTCCCCACCCAAATCAAAATCAAAGTTCCTTCCCCTGCACCCACATGTCTATCACATGGTCCAATCATGTCCCCATCCCAACTGGAGTTGCTTCCCAGTCATGCCTCTCCAGGCGCAGGCTGAATATCCTTGACTCCCAGGGAAAAGAATGTTGTTATGGCTATACAACATCCACCACCCCTCCTGTTTCCCACAGCATGTCCATCCACCAAGTGTGGCAGCCCTGAAGATCCAAAGTAAAGATGGCCTCCAGGGCTGACAAGTGCATTATAAATTCAGTGAAAACTAGAGATCTAGTGATAGGCTAATTCTTCCTTTGTTTTCAATTTTAATGTACTCTATACCAAGGAATAAGCTTTCCACTTGAATCTATAGGTGACTAAATTATAGCTGACATAAACTATTAGACTGTATGACATACTGCCATACAAAACAAATGGAATCTATCAGCCTTGGCAAAACAATCATTTGAGGAACCAGTATCAGTGCTTGTACAATGAAACCATTGCCAAACAATAGGAACAATAGATAGGCTTTGCAGGAACATTTGATAACCCTAGGAGTTGTTTGAGAGTTTCTGTTAAACCTTCTATAAATGATTTCTTCAGTAAATTGGTAAGAATCAGTGAATGTAAAGCAAACACCTGGAAGAGCACATACACAACCAAATAATTTTATTAGCAAGATAAAAGTAAGAAATGAAATAGTAAACCTGAACAAATTATAATTGGGGGCTACCATAGATTTACTTAATTTAGGAAACTGCATTCATACAAAGAAATTTCAACAAGAGTCCTGGTGGCGCAGTGGACTAATTCACTGCTATTAAGATCAGCTGCTTGCAATTACTGCAAGTTCAAATCCCACCAGGCTCAAGGTTGACTCAGCCTTCCATCCTTTCTAAGGTAGGTGAAATGAGGACCCAGATTGTGGGGGCAATAAGCTGACTTTGTATAACTATACAAAAGTATGAAGGCTATTGCTTAATGCACTGTAAGCCGCCCTGAGTCTCCGGAGAAGGGCAGCATATAAATAATTTTTTTTAAAAAACTGTGGCTGTATTAGAAAAGTGTTATCTACTTCAAATAAGGTGTTGTGTATTTTGCCTCTATGTGAAAAACTTTTAATCAGTGACTTACACTATTAAGAAGCTGCCAATGAAGATGAACTTAACAGAGATCTGAACATGAATACCTTATCTTGAAAATTCGTTCATATTCTGGACAACGAATATTCATGGAAGAGATCTGTGGAACTACCATCTTCATAAAATGTTCTTGAATGTGTGAACCATGTAATCGTATTGTTTCAGTTTACACTGATTAAAACATGTACTGTATATCAGCAGCTCCCAATCTTTTGGGTGCCAGGGACCGGTTCCATGGAGGACAATTTTTCCATGGACCGGGAGGAGAAGTGTGGTTTTGCACGCTGCCTGAATCCCATGTGTCCATGGATAGGGCTTCACTTGCTTATGCAGCATGGTTCCTGGTGGGCCTTCGATTGGTGCCAGGCCACAGACTAGGGATTGGGGACTCCTGATGTATATGAAATGATTTGAATAGTTAACTACATAAGATTATGTTTTTCTTTTCCTTCCAGAATAGAATGAGTGGGTCTATAGAAAGTCTCTGCTACATTCCTTCATTTAGTTCTTTCTTCAGTGAAAAAATAATCAATAAGTTGTTCTCATTCACATCAACCTTGAAAGACTCACCATGTAATCAAAGCATTTGGAATAGATTCCTCTCTTGTATTAATGTCATCTTCACATTAGATAATTCAACCACCTGAGTATATGCTCATATTACAAGCAGTGAACTTGTTTTTGTCCAATACCAAAATTACAGAGAGTGAGCAGCCGCGGTAGGCAGAGCGGTGCAAACCCTGTAGGTAAGGATGACAGTGGGGGAGGGAGACCAGCTCTGTATCCGCTACACTTGGATGAAGGGTGCAGGCAACCTTGGAGGGGACAACAAGGCTCGACCGCCTTTTGGAAGCCTGTTTTCTCTGGCAGAGCGCTCGGGGCGCCACAGGCACCCCCGACATAAGTGACATTGAGCTGGCCACTCCTACCCTGGCCACCACCACCGCCATCCCCCAAAGTAAAACACAAGCCTGATGCGGCCCTCAATAAAATCGAGTTTGACACCCCTGGTATAGGCAGTACCTGGCTCAATAGTAGTAATTGTGAGAGGGATCTTGGAGTCCTACTAGACAATCACTTAAAAATGAGAAAGCAGCTTGCTGCAGCTGCCAAAAAATCTAACAGTCTTAGGCTGCATTAACAGAGGGATAAAATTAAGATCATGTAAATCTGGTTTATAATGCCTTGGTAAGACAACACTTGGAATACTGCACCCAGTTTTTGTCACCACAATATAAAAAAAGGGTTTTTTTTGCAAAGATATTCAGGTTTAATAATGTTCTGACCTAGGCTCCCTTAACAAGCAGAAGGCAGGAATTGGTCCCGGCAAAACCTCTTTTATTTACACGACTGTGTAAATTCTGCTGATTCATTCACAATCAGCAAGGTTTGTCCAAACAGTTTTTCAAAGGAATATTTCTCAACACACCTTATCTTGTTTGGCAAGCTGCCACGTAATTTATTTCCAACCGCAGTATAAGGCAAAACTTGGCACAGAGTCCCTCAGAGTCATGGAATGAACAAATTGTTTCCTACAAAAGCCCACTCCCTGTTCACTCCTCTTTTATTTCCTATGGGAGGGGCCAATCACTCCAAGGTGTGGCTTTACTCCTAAGTGGACCCTGCTTTCTGAGTTGTTATTGTCTTCTGGCAGCTCTGCGCATGCGCACACTGGGAACAGGCTCCAGCTGTTCCTCTGCCTCGCTGCTGTCTAACTCTCTCGCTGTCTCCGACGCAAAGCCCTCGTCCGAGCTTTCCCCAGCCCCCAGGACTGGCCCAAGTTCCTCCCCAACCTCCTCACTGTCCAACTCTGCAGCCAGCTCTGCTGGCTGCCAGCAGGCCATAACAAATAAGTTGACAATTTCCATGTATCTAGGCAACCTTTTGGGTATTACCCATGTGCTCCTATTACTATTGGTACAACCATTGATTTCTTCCTCCATAGTCACTCAACTTCAATTTGCAAATCATCATTATTATTATTGATCATTACACAGTCAGCCAGATGTTCAGACTGAGTTTGGCATTTTTGTCTATCTATCAAGTCCTTGCCAAGGACCTGGGATAGGCAGAATTGGATGTTTGACAGTTTTTACAGATACCATCGCAGGATGGAAGTTGTTCCAAGTAAAGCTGCCTTCTGAAATTGATTGATAGTGAATTTGTCAATGCCAATGGTATTCAAGTGGTGCTTCAGTTGTTTTGGGATTGCACCCAAGGTACCTATTACTATTTGTACTATCCTTGCTTGCTTTTGCCATAGTCGTTCTATTTCTATTTGTAGGTTTTTGTATTTTGTTATCTTCTCCAGTTCTTTCTCTTCTCTTCTGCTGTCTCCATGCACTGCCACATCCATTATCCAGACTTTTTATCTTTCTTATCGATAATTGTTAAATCTGGGGGGTTGTGTGACAGATGATGATGATGATGATAGAAGGGGGCATAAGGAGCAAAAGATGGGGTAGCAAAACTCTTGATGACTATAAAATGCCTGCAAAAAGTTTGAGTTTTCTAAATTTCTTTTCTTTCATGTTTTATTGTCATATGGATGTTAAATTAAGATAGGGCTAATTAAAAAAAAAACAACTCCTGAATTTTTTTTGTTGGATTGACAGAGGATAATTTAGTCCAGCATTATTTTTCCCAAAAGACTTTAGTCTCTTGCTTTTGGGAATTCTGAAAACAGAACATAAAGCCAAAAATGCATTGCATTTTCCCCTCTTATGAACTGATTCCAAATATGGATAATCCATTTTGATTTTATGGTATAGTGTAATACGGGGTCCCCAACCCCTGGGTTGCAAACCAGTACTGGGCTACAGCCCATTTGGAACTGGGCTGAGGAAGTGGCAGGTGAGCAAGTGTACGCACACAGCTCCACTTAACATGAGTGATATGTGAGAGCATGCACCACAGCTTCACTTGCATGAGTGGCAACATGTGTGCACAGCTCCATTGATGTGACTGGAAGACACGCATGCCCGTCACTTGCATAAATGGAAGTGCATGCACTCATCCACCACTCACACAGAACCATCCCCTCCCTCTCCCACCTGTCCACAAAACTCGAAACTTGAGGAATTCTGGTATCATGAATTGGATGCTCTCCTTTGTCTATAAATTGGAGGGGGGAGGCAGCTCTTCCAATTCAAGCTCTGAAAACTGCTTCTACATATGTATACCTTCTACAAATGAAAAGTTAGTTTAATTAAGCATTATGTAAATATGTTTATATAATAAATACTTTTTATTTTCTGTCTTGAATCCTCTTTAACTTGTCAGTACACTTCAATTCCAGCTTGCTTATATGTGAAAATAGTGCCATTTCTAGCTCCCTCCTATATAGCTCATTCATTGTTTTTTAATTGAATCATTTTTATTTCCTGAAGAAAGCACAGATTAGCTCCAAGTTGATGCTTCAACAAAAATGCAACTTAATTAATAAATCAGTTGCAGAATGAGTCTTAGGCTCTATAAAGTAGATTTCCTGGCAAGTCACAGGATAAGTATCATTAAATCAAAAACATGTTGTTCCTCATGCCAAGCTGTTAAATTTTTCTGCTAGTTTAAACATACACTATTGCAGAGATGGCGGTGAGCCATCTTTGAGAATGAAAAAAGCTACTAAGGCTGTTAAGCTTAAACCAAAGATAGAGAATTTACAAATTGTAAATTACAATTTAGGCATTTCTGTTCTGGCCCACCGGTGGCCAGCAGAGCTGGCAGCAGAGTCTGACAGTGAGGAGGTTGGGGAGGAACTTGGGCCAATTTTAATAAGGGATGAGTGAGTGCAATGACAGAAGATTCAGTTTATTTATTAGTATAACGTAATATGTCAGTCACTCTTAGTTTTTAAAAATAATTTTATTGAAAGTTGTGATTACAATAGTAAAAGAAAGAAAAAAGGAAAGAAAAAGATGCAAGAAAGGAAAGAGATAAAAATAGAAACAGAAAAGAAAAGCTAAGAAAGAAATGTCCCACCTTCATCATGACAACTGTAAACAATTGCATAATCTCTTTGTGTATTTCACAAGAACCAGGAAGAATGGGGACGACCAGTTGGTGTCGTGGCGGTAACGGTCTGGAAATAGTGGAGCTCTGCTGAGGTCCATGAAAACCAGATGGTATCTGCTTGCCAGGAGACCCTATGGGTCAAAGCTGCCCTGGAAGGATGGTGAAGAAAGGAGAGGTGCTTAGTCAACTACTAGTAAACCGCAATTTTGTTAGGTCTGAAGAAAGCTCTCCTGAATGGCAGCAGGGATGGAGATCATTTTGGCAACATTTTGGCACATTTTGTAAGCTGTGACAACTGGGACAATAAGATTATTATTCTGGAGCAGTTCGTGGACAGAGCATTGAACCTGGATGAGATAACTTCCAACTTTTATTCTAGAAATCTAACCCAAATAAAAGAATTCCCAAAAATAATCTCCAAGCGTTAAGAAAGCAGTGATTTGATACATGGAGAAAGGTTAAAGACTCGGATGTGAAAAAAATGTCTAATGGAAGCTTTAAAACATAGAAAGCCTGGAGAAGATTTAACAACATCTTGAAAAGTGATTATTGGGAGAAACAGCTTTTCTTATTTTTACTTTTAACCCCCCTGGATCTGTTGACAGTCAGCTGTTTGATTTTTGCATGCTGTTAATGTTGGAATTTGGAGCAGGGTAGGCACCTACTGGAGGAAGAAGATCATTGCAGCATGAGAAATTCAAGTGAAAGTGATAATTGACCTTGATTCTATTTCAGTAGGCAGTCTGGATGTTTGGAAATATTTAGTGAGCTTTTTGAAGATCTTTAAGACAAACTGAATTTCAAATAACTAAAACTCTATTGAAAGTGTTCACTGGATGGTGGATTTGAAAGATTTGAGGAAATTTGGCAGGCCAATTTGATTTTGGATTACTAATGCTACTTGATAGAACATCCTACACGGCAAAAGAAGAAAAGTAGGGTAGAGGAGGGTAGAGCCGAGGATTTTGTTCAGTATCTGCATGATAAAATCACTCAGATTCGGGAAGATCTGGACTCCGACTGGGTAGTCTCGGGGGGAGGGACTGGGGCAGGTCTTGAGAATGTTATCTGGACTGAGTTTGATCCTGTGACCCCTGAGGACGTGGACAGGATTCTGGGCAGGTTGAACGCGACCACTTGTTTATTGGACCCGTGTCCCTCCTGGTTAGTACTGGCTTCCCGGGAGGTGACACGCGGCTGGCTCCAGGGGATTATAAATGCTTCGTTGGGTGAGGGTGACTTTCCCGCCACCTTGAAAGAGGCGGTGGTGAGGCCTCTCCTCAAGAAGCCTTCCCTGGACCCGGCAATGTTGGTAAATTATTGTCCGGTCTCCAACCTTCACTTCCTGGTGAAGGTTGTTGAGAGTGTGGTTGCGCAACAGCTTCCCCAGCACGTGGATGAAATGACGTATCTGGATCCGTTCCAGTCGGGCTTCAGACCTGGGTACAGCACGGAAACGGCATTGGTCGCGTTGGTTGATGATCTCTGGAGGGCTCGGGACAGGGGGTGCTCCTCTGTCCTGGTCCTGTTAGATCTCTCAGCGGCTTTTGATACCATTGACCATGGTATCATGCTGCACCGGTTGGAAGAGTTGGGGGTGGGAGGCACTGTGTTGCAGTGGTTCTCCTCCTTTCTCTCTGACCGGTCACAGTCGGTGTTGACAGGGGGGCAGAGGTCGACTCCGAGGCCCCTCATATGTGGGGTGCCACAGGGGTCGGTCCTCTCGCCCCTCCTGTTCAACATTTATGTGAAGCCATTGGGCGAGATCATCCGTGGTTTGGGGGTGAGATATCATCAGTATGCTGATGACACCCAGCTGTACATCTCCACCCCAGACCACCCCAACGATGCCCTTGAAGTGATGTCCTGGTGCCTGGAGGCTGTGGGGATCTGGATGGGGAGGAACAGGCTCAGACTCAATCCATCCAAGACCGAGTGGCTGTGGTTTCTGATGTCCCAATATAGTCAGCTGGTGCCATCGCTGACTATCGGTGGCGAATCATTGGCCCCCGTGGAGAGGGCGCACAACTTGGGCGTCCTCCTGGATTCACAGCTGTCTTTAGAAGAGCATTTGACGGCCGTGACCGGGAGGATTTTTCATCAGGTTCGCCTGATTCACCAGTTGCGTCCCTTTCTGGATTGGGACTCTTTACACACGGTCACTCATGCCCTTGTCACCTCTCGTCTGGACTATTGCAATGCTCTCTACATGGGACTCCCCTTGAGGAGCACCCGGAGGCTCCAACTGGCGCAGAATGCGGCCGCGCGGGTGGTGAGGGGAGTGACATGGTGCTCCCATGTTACTCCTCTCCTGTGCGAGCTGCACTGGCTCCCGGTGGTCTTCCAGGTGTGCTTCAAGGTTTTGGTTACCACCTTTAAAGCGCTCCATGGCTTAGGACCCGGGTACTTGCGGGACTGTCTACTACCACCAATAGCCTCCCACCGACCAGTACGCTCCCATAGAGAGGGGCTCCTCCAGGTGTCGTTGGCCAAACAATGTCGACTGGCGGCCCCCAGGGGGAAAGCCTTCTCTGTGGGGGCACCCACTATCTGGAACAAGCTCCCCCCGGAGATACGGAGGATTCCAGATCTTCACACCTTCCGCCGTGAGCTAAAAACTTTTCTGTTCCACCAGGCGGGCCTGGCCTAATTTTTTCCCTTCTTTTGTAAAAATACTTTAAAAAATTTAAAATTTAAATATTTTAATATTTGGGGTTTTAATATTTTATAATTGGGATTTTAAATAGTCGGGGCCATTGTTTAATTTGGTTTTATTTGGCTTTTAAATTTTGTATGTATGTTTTTTACTTTTGGATGTTCACCGCCCTGAATCCCCCAGGGGAGAAGGGCAGTATATAAATCTAAATAAATAAATAAATAAATAAAATAAAATAAATAAAAGTGATAGAAGGAAAAAAGAAGAAAAGCTAAATAAGACTTTAAAATTTGGACAATTGGGAAGGTTTAAACTGGAAAATTATAGAGACTAAATTATCAATTTATAGCTTTTAAGGACTATAAATTTAGGAGATTTGGAGATATAATTCTGGGACTGACTAAATTTTATTAATAATTGGCTTTTTTGGAGTTTTTAGATATTGGGACTTTGGAATCTTAGTGGTATATTGAATACTTTTTAATATATTAAACTATTACAAAATGACTTAACAGGGGACAATAAAGATGTATGAAGAAATGTTATTGATTCTTGTTACTGATGTATTTATGAAAATGTGACAAAGAATCATAAGGATATAACGGGATTGTTCAAAGATAAAAATGTGAGTGTAGAAGAGCCTCAACAAGTGGGGGGGGGGAAGATTAACATAATATTCAGAAAACAGATGAGAAACCAGAAAGAGTGCTGTAGGAGAAAAATCAAAATAAGTTACAAGAAGATTAAGACATTGAAGAGATAGTAACAATAAGTACTATGAATCAAATAGATAATCCTTTAAGTGTTTACAACAGAACAGAGGAAAAAAAGAAAGATCTCCCAAAAATAATGAAAGGATGATGATAGATATTCAAATTATGCAGCAGAAGGAGACAAGGGGTAAGGCAGAGGGAATATTCAGCTTGTATAAAAATGTTAGAAAGGGATGTAAGATTCCAAGAGAGAAATATAAAAGAGTTACCAAAAAGTCAATAAATGATGAAATTTTAAAAAGGGCAAGAGATGATGGATAGAGATAAAATATCTTTCAATACGGGGACTGTATTAAAAATTAAAAGAAAAAAGTAGAAAGTACAAATTGGGAAAATAGTAGTATACATATTGATATATAATAGAATTTTTAATAATCATAAGTATATTAAGGTTAGAAGGTGGAAGACTGATTAGGTATACTTGATTGTATTATTATTATTAACAGTGTGTAAAAAATATATTACAACTTATAGCTTTCAAGGACTATAAATTTAGGGGACTCGGAGATATAATCCTGGGACTGATTAAACCTTATTAATGATTGGCCTTATTGATGATTCTAGTTAATTGGGATATTGGAATTATGGTGGAATATTGAGTAATTTTTAAAATATTAGTGACTCAACAGGACAACAAATACATTGTATGAAGAAATGTTATTGAAGTTTAAATGTATTTATGAAGAAAGTGATAAAGAATCATAAAGAGAGAATGTTATTGTTTAAAATCAAAGAATGTGGAAGAACCTCAACAAATTGGGGGGGGGGATGAGTACAAATTGGGAAAATAGTATTATACACACTGATATATAAAAGAATCTATTATAATTACAATGTGCATGTTAAGGTTAGAAATTGGAAGACTAAGATTATATATATTTAATTGTACTATTATTGTTAGCATTGTATAAAAAGTATATTGACCCAGTCAATACACTATCCACAAAATATGTATGGTTGTTAAAGGAAAATTACAAATAAAACATATATAAGAACCAGGAAGAATATATGTTGAAAATGAGTGACTCACCTTATCCAAAAGGCTTTAAACTAAAACTGAGGGATTAGGGAAACCAGCCTTCGGGATCTTTAGGACCTAATCCCAAAATAAACCCAAGATAACAATGAGATAAGGAGTAATGGGAAGGAAAAAAAACTCAGATACAAAGTAGGAGATGTAGGAAGCATACCTGGGGTCAACCATAAAAGATTCAGATACCTATGCACTAAAACTCAAAGATTGGGGAAAAACAGTGTGAATTTGAATTAGTAATACATGAAGGCAATTATAATATAGTTTCCATTATTGAAACGTGGTGGGATGAAACTAATGACTGGAATATACTGATTAACAGATTAACAGAGTTGGAAGGGACCTTGTAGGCAATGGTGAAATCCTCCAAGATTTGCCATTGCTTTGCTGCATGCGCATGTGCACTCTGCACAAACACGTGCTGTGTGCACGCATCCAAAGTGCGCATCAGACATGTTTTGCACAGATGTGCAGTGCGCACCAAACACAAGCTGCACGTGCATGCACACCACACACATTACCATGCAGCGTGTAAAAAGGAGGCTTAAGAACGTAAATAGAACAGTGGGGGGGGGGGACAGCTGTGCTATTGGAACAGCTATTTAGATTGGCTAGAAAGCAGGATTTCCTGCTTTTTAATGAATATAAATCAGTACAGCTGATTGTCAAAAATACCGGTTCAGATGAACTGGTAGCATTTTTTTATTACCAGATTGTGCAAACTGGTGCGAACCGGTAGCATTTCACCCCTGCTTGTAGGTAATCTAATTGTCAGCTTTGGAAGTCATATTAAACCTGGAAGCTTCCACGCTGTCACCTTCTTGTGCTTAGGAAAGTAGGAGGGGGGAATCTAGTAGAGGGTTTGTAGTTAGACATAATAGCATTCTTCCCTTCAGTCAAGATCATGGTGTTCCTGCATCTGGAGGAGGAGTGGTTGCAGTCATGGCTCAAGTTGGGATGGATGATGATTTGGCCATGTGATGGACTGATGGGTGCTGGGGGCTGGATTTGGGATTTTGATTTACTGAGGGAAAACCTGGAACTCTCAGATTCAGGTTTTCCCAGATGTGCCAGAATACCTACTCTAATAAATGGAACTTTGAGGACATGCCTATATCAGAGTTTTTAATTGGAGTTGGGTTTTTCTGGAACGCTGATATTAACCTGAATGCCTAAAATTATAACGGCACCCTGAAAGGGGGCTGTCCGGGGTGCTGAGCCCCAGCATCGATCTAAAACTCAGGTTGTGTGAAGACTCAGCGAAGATGGAGGAGAAAGAGGAGATCGCAAAGGGAGCCTTGGGAACGGATACCAGAGGACTTATTGAGATCCGGTATTCTCCTTCTGAAGAAGTGGTGTGAGCCATTGAAGCTGCAGAGACGACATGAAGGCTAAGCGCTCTGCCCAAGGAGTTGGATTCCTGGAAAACTTGCCAGTCTGATCCAACTCCAGAAGTGGTACTGGAAGACTGCCTGAATATCGTGCCACTTCCAGCCCAATGAAGTTGCCCCATAAGCGAGAGTGGAGAGATGTAACAGCTTTGGGATCCGGAAGTTCCCAGGACTGGAACCTGTTGCCTCCAACTCAAAGTCAATCGGTAACTGGACTTCCGGCTTGGCACCGCCGGCGTCACGGACGGTCTCAGCGGACCGCCAGCCCCGCAATCTCGTGAAGCCGCTTCTGACAGCGCTAATCTGCTGTCTTGTGGCTTGGAAACCTCTCCTTTGGGAGAAGAAGGAGAGGTGAGCCGGTGGGCTAGGGTAGAGGTCCCCAAAAGCTCCTGGGACAACTCCAGGGGCTTGGAGGGTGAGAGCTCCTCAGCAGCCCACTGAAGCTCCGGATCCGGGATGACTCTGTCTCAACAGAGCTAGACGTTGTGACCAGCTCTGCTGTCAAAATAAAGATTTAAAGATTCCAGGAGCAGACGGAGCGGAAGCAGGAGATCAGGCTGATTGCAAGTATAACTACTTAGCTCCAAGGTTACACTGTTGCTAAAAAACTTTTTAGAGCTGGAGGCTTGAAGATGGCGCTTCTGGTGTGGGAGTGAAAGTGAAAGTTAAAAAAGAAAGTGCCTTTTGCAATTTGTATTGGAAGTGCTTTAAGCTGCTGGACTGAGAGTTTGGTGGAGTGGGAGAAAAGTTAATCTATTTGACAAATTCAAAAATTTTGAAAACTGCTGCAAAATTGTTTAAGAGAGTTTGTGGACTTTTAAAAATAAAAAGATTCTTTTTAAATTAAGATGGCTGCCAACAAATCTGTAGTTCCTAAAGGAGGAGGTGGGTCTCCAATAGTGTCAGTTGTGACACAGAAGGCACAACTTCCTGCTGATTCACAGAGTCAGGAGCCCTCCTTGAAAGATCTTAAAGAATTCATAAAAGAAGCTATGACTAGCCAAACTGCAGCTATGAATGATTTAACAGTAGCTATGGATGGAAAATTTAAAGAAGTTGCTTCAGATATAAAAGCAATTAAAGAGGTTGTGGAAGAAAAGCATGATGAAATAAGAGAAGATATCATTTTGGCAGTTTCAGGACTGGCAAATCATCTTGTTCAGCTGAAGGGGAGAGTAGATGAGATCAATGAGGCTACTCTGAATTTGGAGAATAAGTTGGGGGAAATTGTGACCAAAACAGAAAAGGTTGATGGTGATGCGGTTATGCTACAATACAGGTCCATGGAATTTGCTTTGAGATTGAGAGGGCTAAAAGAAAACACTCGTGAAAATTTAAGAGAGATTTGTGCTGAGGCCTTGCAGTGATACTTGAAGAGAGACCAGAACATGTGGCAATGCAGATAGATAAAATCTACAGAGTTAATTCCTGGGCGGCAATACAAAGGCAGTTGCCAAGAGATGTGGTGATCTATTTTACAACCAGGAGGATCAGGAATGATATTGTGCAAGCCTCTTACAGGAATAAGGTTCAAGTAGATGGAAAAGAACTAACTGTTTTGAAAGAGATTCCTCCTAAGATGTTAAGAGACAGGAAGGACTTTGGCTTTTTGGTAAATGAGTTGAGAAATCGTCAGATTCAATACAGATGGGATGTTCCAACTGGTTTAACATGAATTACGGTGGAGAAAGACATCGTTTAAATACACTCTGGAAGGCTAAAGATTTTTATGCTAATGTCCTAAAGGCGGGATGCCCACCCTCACCGGGGGGGGGGGGGGAGAAAGGAAAAGAAAAAGGAGATGCTACAACAAGAGAAAGAGACAGAGGAAAAGGAGAAGGAGATGCTAGTACAAGAGAAAGATCAAAAGCTGACACAAACCTATGCTGAAGTTGCAGCTGGAGGAATTAACCTGGAAGTGGAACTTGCTCAATCAGGGGGTTTACCCCCAATTTCTGAATCATCTAAAAAGCTAGAGGAGTCAAGAGAACAGCGTGTGACACAAGCAACTTATAAACATCAAGAACAACAACTTAAGGTACAACAACCACAAGTTTCATCTCAAGAAGGTCGTAAAACAGAAGCTGTGGGAGGAACTAGGCTGAAGACTACGATGGAGGAGGATGTTCAGCGCATGCTCATGAAGCTTCAAGAGGCCAAAGATGGCAACTAAATTTTTATCCTGGAATGTCAATGGTTTAAATTTACCACAAAAAAGAAAGAAAATATTTCATTACTTGAAACAATTTAAGAATGATGTTATTTGTTTGCAGGAAACACATATTAGACTATCAGATCAAAAATATTTGATAAATTCAAGATTAGGTACAAATTTTATTGCAGCATCATCGGAGAAGAAAAATGGTCTAGTTATATATGTAAAGAAAGGCATACTGGCTAAATTAATTGAAACAGATGTTCAAGGTAGATATGTTGCAATTGAATTATTAACCCAGAATGGAAAAATGCTTTTACTTGGGATATACGCACCTAACCAGCAACAGGAAAAATTCTATAAATCCTTACATACTAAAATAATACAATGGGGCTATAAAACTCTTATACTGATGGGAGATTGGAATGGAGTAATGGACACACAGAAAGACAAAAAAAGTTTGCCAAAGACCTCATCATGAGCTAAATTACCTAAACCTTTTTTTAATATGATGGAAGATACGGAGCTACGAGACATTTGGAGAGTGCGGAATGCTGATGAAAGAGATTTTACCTTTTTTTCAGACAGACATCAATCCTTTTCTAGGATTGATTTTATATTAATCACAAATGATTTTATTTCTAGGGTGAAGAAGGTGAAGATATGTCCTAGAACTTTAACTGATCATAGTCTGGTTTGGATGGAATTAGAACAGGAAAAGGGAGAAAGGAGATCTTGGAGATTAAATGAGAATTTATTTAGATATGAAGAAAATGTTAATGAGCTTAAAAAACAAATGAAAGAATTTTTTGTTATTAATATGGATAAGGGTACTTCAATGGAAATGGTGTGGGATGCTAGTAAGGCCTATATGAGGGGAGCTTTAATACATATGAATAATAAATATAGATTGAAACAACAACAGAAGCGGAAAGAGATTGAGGAGGAAATAAAAAAGAAAGAACAATTACTTATTACTAATCCAAGTGATAAGAAAGTAAAAGAGATTATAAATATATTATGGGAGCAATTCAATATGTTGATAGCCGACCAGGTGGCAACCAGTTTACAATATGCTAAACACAATACATTTTGTAATGTTAATAAACCAGGTAGATGGTTGGCCTATATGCTGAGAAAAAAACAAAAATCACGAGTTATTGATAAGATAGAATTTAGAGGTAAAGAAGTTTATCAACAGAATTTGATTAAAAAAGCTTTTTTGGAGTTTTATACAAAGTTGTATGCTAAGGATCTAGATCAAGGTACAGAAATAGATAGATATTTTAAGGGGGAGAATATTTTAGAATTAACAATGGAACAGAGGGAAGGGTTGAATCAACCAATAACCGCTGAGGAGATCATTGCTGCAATGAAACAGTTAAAAATAGGCAAAGCTCTGGGAACAGATGGATTAACAGCTGTTTATTACAAGAATTTACAGCTTGAAATGGTAGAATCACTTAGAGTTTTATTTTGTAAAATCCAATCAGGTGGAAGAGTACCTCCCTCCTGGAGAACAGCTTTTGTTTCATTGATTCCAAAGGAAGACCAAAATTGTACCTGAGAATTTTAGACCAATATCACTTTTGAATACTGATTATAAAATTTTTACTAAGATACTGGCCAATAGGTTAATGTCAGTTATGTAACAAATAGTCCACAAGGACCAATCAGGGTTTATAAAAGGGTGACAAATGAAATACAATGTTAGACAAGTTGTAAATTTATTGGAATATTTGGAAAAAAGCAACCAAGTCCCAGCAGCATTTATATTTTTGGATGCAGAGAAGGCATTTGATCGATTGAATTGGCAATTTTTGTTTAAGATAATAGAAAAAAATGTGCTTTGGAGACTATTTCATGCAATCAATTAAAGCAATATATCAAGAGCAAACTGCACAAGTTATAGTCAATGGAGGTTTAACGGAGGTATTTAAGATTGAGAAAGGAACATGGCAGGGTTGCCCTCTGTCTCCATTGTTGTTTATTTTGACTTTAGAAGTTTTACTGAATAAGATACGTGACTCGAATAAAATAAAGGGAGTTGTAATTAGACAGGATTATAGACTAAGAGCGTTTGCTGATGACTTGATTGTTACTCTATCTCAACCCTTAGAATTGCTTTCATATATGCTGGATATATTAGTAAATATATATAATAAAATATATGGTAAGGTATCTGGATTTAAAGTAAATCAGCATAAGACAAAGGTGATAGTTAAGAATATGTCTATATCTCAACAAGAAGAATTAAGAAGAATAATGGAGTTTGAAATAGTTAGAAAGGTTAAATATTTAGGAATATATGTTGCATCTTCAAACACGAAGTTATTTAAGAATAATTATGAAGGTCTCTGGCAAAAAGTGCAGAAAGAAATGGAAACATGGAAAAAGTTACAATTATCCTTGTTGGGAAGGATAGCAGTAATAAAAATGAATGTGTTACCTACGTTTTTATTTCTGTTTCAAATGATACCAGTGCTTAAGAATGATGGGAATTTAAGGGAGTGGCAGAAGGGGGTTAATACATATATTTGGGATGGTAAAAAACCAAGAATAAAATTGAAAATTATACAGGATGTCCGGGAGAGAGGAGGCCTTAAAATGCCTATTTTAAGATTGTACTATGAAGCAGCTGTTCTATCTGCTGAATGAAATCAGTGACTGGTTTAATTTAACTGAAGAGAGAATTTTAAATATAGAAGGTTATGACTTGCTATATAGGTGGCATGCTTATTTGTTATATGAAAAAAAAGTGGACAAGGTGTTTAAAGGTCACAAACTTAGAAATGCTTTGTTGAGGGTTTGGAAAAAGTATCAATATAAGTTAAATTATAAAATACCTATATGGGCAAATCCCAGACATGCAATAGAAAATATAAGTATAGAACAAAGACAGGAGGTGATTACCTATAAAGAACTCCTTTTTACGGAAAGGGGCAGACTGCAATTGAAATCCTTAAATGTGTTGAAAGAAGAAGGGATAATATATACTTGGTTTCAGTATGGTCAGCTTCAAGCTAGATGGAGGGAAGATCAAAAAATTGGTGTTATGTGCAATGAGGAGAACTTGGTAAAACAGATCAGAGATCAAAGTCAAATGCATATTAAAAGGTTGTATAATGCATTATTGGAAATAGATTCTGAAACGGAATTGGTTAAAGATTTTATGATAAAATGGGCATAAAACTTTCAGGAACCGGTGATGATGGAAACATGGGAGAAGATTTGGGTTAGAAATGTTAAATTTACACAGGCACAAAATTTAAGAGAAAATTTTTATAAAATGTTTTACAGATGGCATCTAGATCCCAAAAAGTTATCATGTATGTATTCAAATCTCCAAGCTAAATGCTGGAGATTTGACTGTGATGATGCAACTTATTATCATATTTGGTGGACCTGTAAGAAAGTTAAAGCATTTTGGATAAAAATTTGGTGGGTGATGCAGAATATGTTTTTAAAAAAGGTTGAAATTCACTCCACAATTGTTTTTACTGGGCATAACAACAGATTGTACAGTAGCAGAGACTAAATTGATTTTAAACTTGATATCAGCAGCTAGATTGCTGATTGCGCAACACTGGAAGAAGGACTCTTTGCCTACTATTGATGATTGACGGAACTTGATGGTAATGGCGAAAATTTCAGCGTATCTGAAGGACCATACCCATGAGAGATTTCTACAGGAATGGAGAAGATGGATCGATTACATTCAGAATAAATACCAGACAAGAAAATATCAAATAGCTTATGAATAAATGTTAACTTTAGATGTATATGTTATCTATAGTGGAGTTAAGGGTCTAGGGGAGAATTGCTACTTTGAAGTTAGTTAGCTTAATTTAGCTTATGATTGCTAATTGAAATACCCTATATTTTGATCTGGGAAGTCTGGGGGGGAGGGAAGGGGGGTTGGGGGTTGGGGGAGGGAAAGAGGGAGGGGGGAATATCGGGGGGGGGTTAAACCATTGTTGTGTAAAACTTTTCAATAAAAAAAAAAAGTCAATTGGTAACCGGGCTCCCAGAATGTTTTGGGCAGATGGAAGTGGGAAGTTATGCCCCACGGTCCCAACCTCCTCAAGTGAGATGGTGCTTAACACAACCCACGTTCACTTTTACTGAGCCAGGACCTGGCAGAGGAACTAGGGTTGCACCAGCACCTCTCTACCCAGCCAGGGATGACAGAAAGGGTGTCTCGGCACAGCCAGGTCAAGCAGCAGGCAGGGGACACCAGACGCTGCCGGCATGGGGACCGCCATCACTGCCAGCTGTCCCCCCTTGCCAACCCACCTTTATGCTACCCCCCTGCAGAGTGTATACCCCCTGGCTGGGGATTCTATCCTGGCCAGGGGTGGGTCCAGTGCCAGTGGACGCCAGCACCTTCTGCTCCAAATTTTCCAGGATCACCATGGGCCCAATATGCCCCAATAATCCCAGCACATCAGTGGGGGCTAACCCAGCAGCTGGCTGGAGTTCTCCCCCTTCTGCAGCCCAACAAACAGTGCAGCAGCCAGCCCCTGTCCTGCCACCAGACACAAACCAGCAACCAGCAGCAGTTCCGCCACAGGTTCTAGCTCAGCCACTGGCGCTTAATTCGCCACCTGCCATGGCGCACCAGAAGGTCCCTGCCCCACCACCCGTCACTGGGGCCAATCCACCAGCAAGGCAACCACCACCCCGGTTTAGAGCAACATTTGATGGTAAGCCTGCCAAACTGGCTTATTTCCTCAGCTGAGTCTGGGCTCATATAGATCAGTATGGAGAACAATACAAAATGGATTGAGTCAGAAATGTGATTTCTGATGGAATGAATGAAGGGGACGCTGCTGATTGGATAGCCCAGGTGCACAATGAAGGAGCTGCTGAACTAAATGATGCTGATGGTTTTGTTGAGCTGCTCCAGTCTAGATTTGAAGACCCAGACCGAATCAATGAAAATGAAGTCACAATAAAGGTGGTGAAGCAAGGTAATCCACCCATAAAAACTTTGTATGGGACTTTAGACGGGTCGCAGGGAACCTTGCCCATTGGCCGGACCACATACTCCTACACTATTTTAAAGAAGCCATTGATCAAGAAGTCAGAATAGCCTGCTGAGTCCGAGGGGTGCCTGAGAGACTGCAAGACTTGTATACCATGTCCATAGCTGTGGATAGAGAAATTCACCCACACCACAAAGCCCCCAGCTGAGAAGCCACCTCAGAGGACTTTGGCTCGACGTCGACTTTCAAAGCCTGCTGAAGTCCCTCCCACTCAACCTGCAGGGTTGATTAAATGCTATTGTTGTGGACAAGTGGGTCATCGAGCTTCTGAGTGTTTGGCCCCTGCACCAGTTCCACAACAATGTCCAGCCACGGCCGCCCGAGGCAGAGGGTCTCCACAAAAGCCCCCAGATACCAGTCAGTTTGCCCGACAAGCCCTTCCCACCGAAGAGAGTGAGGAGCCTCGGGCCAAAGGAGCTCCTCCAGTCGAGGCTACCAATGAAGATGACCTGATGGTGAGTGCAGCTGTCCCCCCCTTTTCAGTTAAAGTGAAATTGGTGGTGTCTGAAACAGGGGAGCAAGGAGAACAATCAGCAGTAATAGATACAGGCTGTACCAGATACTTAATTGGGCATCCAATCGTTGAATAATTAGGGATAAAAACAAGAGCCCTGAAAAGCCCAATTAAGTTCAAACAGGTAGATGGAATGTTAATTGGAGGGGTTCCAGTCACCCAAATAACCGAACTGGTAAAATTGGAAATGGGGATGCATCGTGAATTCATACAATTTATAGTGGTGCCAGAGATGTCCGAATCCATTATACAGTTGTGATCAAAATTATTCAACCCCCAATGCTGTAAAGGGGTTTAGGGACTATAGTGTACATTTGTAATTGTATTCAGAATGAAATCCTACAAGGACGTTTTACAGAACCAAATGCAACTAAAATGACATCAATTGTTTTTGTAATACAGTAGTAAATGTTTCTTTTGTGGTTTCTTCATTGACACAATTATTCAACCCCTTAAAGACTACCACTCTGAAGAACAGAGGTTCATTCAGGTGTTTTCGATCAGGTATTGAAAACACCTGTGGATGTCACCGAGCAGCAATCAAGCATAATAAGCACCAATTAGGCAGCTTTAAAATGACTGTGATACTCAGCTCCTTCTAGACATTTACTGGTGTGGTTACAAACATGGTGAAGGCAAGAGAGTGGTCCAGGAAGACAAGAGAAGAGGTGATTTCTCTTCACAGGAAGGGCAATGGCTATAAGGAGATTGCAAAGATGTTAAACATACTAAGAGACACCATAGGAAGCATCATTCGCAAATTCAAAGCAAAGGGCACTGTTGAAACGCTACCTGGTCGTGGCAGAAAGAAGATGCTGACTTCGACTGCTGCGCGCTACCTGAAGCGTAGAGTGGAGAAAAGTCCCCGTGTGACTGCTGAGGAACTGAGAAAAGATTTGTCAGATGTGGGTACTGAAGTTTCAGCTCAGACAATAAGGCGCACACTGCGTAATGAAGGCCTCCATGCCAGAACTCCCAGGCACACCCTCTTGCTGTCTCCAAAGAATAAGAAGAGTTGACTGCAGTATGCCAAAAGTCATGTGGACAAACCACAAAAGTTGTGGGATAGTGTTCTGTGGACCGATGAAACAAAATTAGAACTGTTTGGGCCCATGGATCAACGCTATGTTTGGAGGAGGAAGAACAAGGCCTATGAAGAAAAGAACACCTTGCCTACTGTGAAGCATGGCGGAGGGTCAATCATGCTTTGGGGCTGTTTTGCTTCTACAGGTACAGGGAAACTTCAGCGTGTGCAAGGTACCATGAATTCTCTTCAGTACCAGGAGATATTGGATGAAAATGTGATGCAGTCCGTCACAAACCTGAGGCTTGGGAGACATTGGACCTTTCAACAGGACAATGATCCCAAGCATACCTCCAAGTCTACTAGAGCATGGTTGCAGAGGAAAGGCTGGAACATTCTGGAGTGGCCATCGCAGTCACCAGACTTAAATCCGATTGAGAACCTCTGGTGGGACTTAAAGAAAGCAGTTGCAGTGCGCAAGCCTAAGAATGTGACTGAACTGGAGGCTTTTGCCCATGAAGAATGGGCGAAGATACCCGTAGATCGCTGCAAGACACTTGTGTCAAGCTATGCTTCACGTTTAAAAGCTGTTATAACTGTAAAAGGATGTTGTACTAAGTACTAAGATTGAATGTCACTTGGGGATTGAATAAAACTGATAATGATGTGAGCACAGAAATGACATTTGTGTTTTTTTCATTATAAATGTTATGTTATATTTGTCTGACCTACAAGTGCCTCTTTGATGTAAATGTAAGCAAGACTGAATGATCAAAATCAATGTCAAACTGGCCAAAACACTCAATTTCAGTGGGGGTTGAATAATTTTGATCACAACTGTATTAGGCTTTGTGTGGCTTGACAAATGGGCCCCTACCATTAAATGGGAAGATGGATTCCAGAAGATCATAATTGGCTTCAGCCCACTGCCCCTGGTTCCCCCCTCCCAAGAGACTGCCAACCTATAGGGATCAACTGCCAGAAGAGGCAACCGCCATTTCAGAATTACCTCCAGGTGAACCCCAGATTCCTACAACAAGTGCTGAAAAAACTCTTAGCAGCCAAACTTTATGCGAAGCTGTCGAAATGTGAATTCCATAAAGAGTCCTTGGACTACCTGGGCTACTAGCTGTCTAACCAAGGGATTGAAATGGAACTGGGAAAGATGAGGGCTGTGCTAGATTGACAACCACACGAACACGTAAGCAACCTCAAAGCTTCCTGGGGTTTGCACATTTTTATAGACAATTCATCCCTTCCTTTGCAGAGATTGTGCTCCCTTTAACGGAATTACTAAAAACAGGTCTGTCCCCAACCAAGCCAAAACCTAGCCAACCTCTCGCTTGGACAATGGACTGTCAGAAATCCTTTAACAGTTAAAAAGACTGTTCGCTGTGGAGCCGATCTTCCAGCACCCCGATCCAAATATACCCTTCATAGTCCAAGCTGATGCCAGTGACATGGCTGTAGCGGTTGTTCTATTTCAGAGAAATGTTCAAAACGAATTAATGCCTTGTGCTTATGTGTCAAAAAAGTTAATGGACACTGAATGCAGGTGGGCGGTATGGGAGAAGGAAGCTTTTGTGGTGCGATGGGCTCTCTTATCCAGGAGACATTTCGTAGAGGGGATTAAGGAGCCTTTCAAGGTGTGGACTGATCATAAAAAACCTGAGGCACTAAAGACCCCTCAAAAGCTTTCCCCCAAGCAAGTTCGCTGGGCTCAGTATTTTAAATGCTTTAACTTCAAGCTAAAATGCATCCCGGGGGATGGGGGGGGGAACCAACTGGCCGATGCTTTGTCCAGAAACCCCAATTTGACAATCAATGAGAAGAGATAGTACATGCCATGATCTCTGAAGCTCAGGCAGCTGCCCAAGCACGCACTAGAGCAAAAGCCAGACTCCATTCCGACCTCCCCAAAGACAATTTGACGGCAGAGTTAAAAGCTGCGCTATCAGACGATGCCTGATTCAAAGAAAACCAAGCAGACTTAATGTTGCGGGAGGGACTGTCTTGGAAAGGGAGTAAGATTTATGTGCCCCGCTGCCTGAGACTGCTAGTGCTAAAACATAGTCATTACTCTCGACTAGAGGGCCACTTTGGGTTCTTAAAAACCCTGCATTTGGTTAGAAGGCAATTCTGGTGACCAAAGATGAAAACCGACATAGAGGACTATGTCAAAAGCTGCGCTATTTGTGCCACTATGAAATCCTGACCGGGGAAGCCCCCTGGTCTTCTCCAGCAAGTGGCCAAACCTACAAAATCATTGGAGGAGATTGCAATGGACATTATCATCGAACTCCTGGAAAGTGGGAGGGAAACTGTGATTTGGACCGTCATTGATTTATTCTCCAAACAAGCACACTTCACTGCCTGTAAAGGACTACCTTCTGCCAAAAAGCTGGCAAACCTTTTCGTGAAGCACATGGAGAGTAATATCAGATTGTGGGGTCCAATTTACTGCTAAGTTCTGGAAGGAGTTCCTGAGGTCCATTGGGTCTTCCCAGGGGTTTAGCTTGGCTTTCCATCCGGCTACTAATGGATCAGCGGAACGATCGAATGCCATGGTGGAACAATACGTTAGATGTTATGTAAATTATCAACAAGAAAACTGGGCAGATTTATTACCATTTGCAGAAGTGGCTTATAATAATGCAGTACACAGTAGTACAGAGTTGAGTCCTTTTCGAATAACTACTGGCATAGATTTTGTGCCTATGCCTGAATTGCCTAGAGAACCACCAACTTCCAAGTCCCTAACAAAATGGATAACCTCATTGCAAAAGGGGTAGGAGAATACTAAAAAAGCTCTAATGGAAGCAGCTGAGAAATATAAAACCCAGGCAGACAAACACAGGTCTGTCCAGCTGCCTTTTTGAATAGGAGATAAAGTATATTTGTCAACTAAGTACCTAAGATTAAGGCTACCTAGCAAGAAATTTGGACCGAAATTCATCGGTCATTTCCCTATAGTGAAAGTGATTAACCCTGTAACTGTCCAGCTGAGTCTCCCACGAATCCTAGGGAAAAATGCATCCTGTGTTTCACAGCAGCCTATTGAAACAGTGGGCTCTACTTTGAGACCCTTACCAGCTGCTCCCCCCAATCTATGATAGTACAAGGTGAAACTCATTATGAAGTCAAGAAGATTCTTGACTCTAAGTTACAATGGAGTAGGTTACATTATTTAGTACTCTGGAAAGGATACCCTTTGTTGGAAGCTACGTGGGTAAAAAGTTGGGATGTGAAAGCTGACAGACTAATAAAACGGATTCATGATAAATTCCCTGACAAGCCAAAGGGTCCCCCAGGAGGGGGAAGAGGGGGTTAAGTGGTTTTATAAACAATGTATTAATCACTTTGTGTTTTGTCTATTTTATTTTCCAGGGTGTGTTTTCTCATTTGGGAGGGATGCCTGTCAACTTCGAAAGCCATATTAAACCCAGAAGCTTCCATGCTGCCACCTTCTTGCACTTGGGAAAGTAGGAGAGGGGGTCTAGTAGAAGGTTTGTAGTTAGACATAGCATTCTTCCCTTCAGTCAAGATCATAGTGTTTCTACATCTGGAGGAGGAGTGGTTGCAGTCATGGCTCAAGTTGGGATGGATGATAATTGGGCCATGTGATGGACTGATGGGTGCAGGGGGCTGGACTTGGGATTTTGATTTACTGAGGGAAAACTCGGAACTCTCAGATTTGGGTTTTCCCAGATGTGCCAGCATGTGCTACTTTAATAAAGGGAACTTTGAGAAGTTGTATCGGAGTTTTTAATTGGAGTTGGGTTTTTTTGGTATGCTGACACTAGTCCAATCCCCTGCCCAAGCAGGAAACAGTACTGAATTTCATTTTGTGAGATAGGGCCTAGTGTTCAAGTCTGTCAAGATCCATTTGGATCTTGAGCCTATCATCTAGCGCAGAGGTGTCAAACTCAATTTTATTGAGGGCTGCATCAGAATTGTGTTTGACCCCAGAGGGCCGGGTTGGGCATGGCCAGGTGGGTGTAGCCAGCTCAACGTTACTTGTCGGGGATGCCCGTGGTGGCCCGAGCACTCTGCCAATGAAAACAGGCTCCCAAGTTCCATTTCCCACTGTGACGGCCTCCTGCAACCCTCTGGCAGTGAAAATGGAGCTTGGGAGGACCATGTGTGGCTCTCGAGAGCTCCGTTTCCAGCTATGGTAGCCTCCTGCAACCCTCCTGTGGCCCTCCTGAGTTCCGTTTTCACTGGAGAGGCACTGTGGGCTGATCCTTCACTGTTTCTAGGGTGGGCCCACGGGCCAGATCTAAGCACCCCATGGGCCGGATCTGGCCCACGGGCCTTGAGTTTGACACCTATGAACTAGGGTGTTGGCTATTCCTGCCAGCTTAGTGTCATCCGCAAATCTGGTAAGTTCCCCTTCTATTCCCTCATCTAAATCATTTATGAAGATATTGAAGAGTGCTGGGCCTAAGACAGAACCTTGTGATACCCCACTGCTTACTTCCCTCCATGTAGACGTAGTACCATTAAGGATTACTCGCTGAGTGCATTTTGTCAGCCAGTTACAAATCCATCTGATGGTGATGCTATCTATCCCACTTTTTTCTAGCTTACCAAGAAGTAAGTGTGGTCTATTTTATCGAATGCCTTGCTGAAGTCTAAGTGTATTATGTCCACAGTATTTCACTGGTCTACTAATTTAGTCATTATGTTGAAGAATGAAATAAGATTGGTTTGGCATTATCTGTTTTTAACAAACCCATGCTGACTTCTAGTTATTACTTTATTCAGTTTTAGATGTTGGCAGGTCTGTTTTTTTATTATCTTTTCCAGTATTTTCCTGGGTATTGATGTTAGGCTGATTGGTCTGTAGCTTTCTGAGTCTGTTTTTTTTTCTTTTTCTGAAGATGGGAACCACATCAGCTCTTTTCCAGTCCTCTGGTAGTTCCCTAGTGCTCCAGGGTTTTTGAAAGATGTGGTACAGTGGTTCTGAGATGACATCTGCCAGCTCCTTTAGAACTCTGGGATGTAATCCATCAGGTCCTGGTGATTTGTATTCATCAAGATCAGACAGGTGTTCTCTTACCAACTTTTTTGCTTTATTTTAACAGGATGTGAAGTTTCCGAAAGATGCCCTAATTAATTCATGAGCCAATTGAATTAAATTGAATTAATTTAAAGTTGCCACAGGAAGGATATAAACTGTTTAAAAGAGGCCTAACAAAAGAGGAGGTGGAGTTCCATTACAAGTAAGAGATCACTACATCTCTATAGAAAAGAATAAAACCAAGATGAAAGCCTCCTAAAAATGGATTAATATAAATGGGAAAAAAATGACATTGCCAGTGGTGTACACTACAGGCCACCCAACCAAGCAGAAAAAACAGATTAATTTTAATCAGTGTGAGAAGTCACATATACCCTACAAGAATGAAATATTTTGAGAAATATTTAAAAAGACAGGATAAAATATTTCTCCTAAAAGAGAAATAAAAATCTTAAGGGAGACAGAAACTCAGAGGCCCAATTCCCTCCCCTGGGCAGATATCTTGTGCCCGTTAAGAAAGACTCGGCCACCATGTCTAAAAAACAAAAGACCTTCAGTTCTAGAGTGAAGGGATTAAGACATGACCCTTTTTTTTTTTAAATTTATATTTATATGCCGCCCTTCTCTGGAGACTCAAGGCGGCTTATAATGCGTTAAGCAATAGCCTTCATACTTTTTGTATATTTATACAAAGTCAGCTTATTGCCCCCACAAACCGGGTCCTCATTTTACCCACCTTAGAAAGGATGGAAGGCTGAGTCAACCTTGAGCCTGGTGAGATTAGAACTTGCAATAATTGCAGGCAGCTGGATGTTAAATGCTGCCTTAATAGGAGGCATTAGCCTGCTACGCCACTCAGGCTCCTTCAGGATATAATAGGATTAACCCACTACCAACTACAGCAGAGCTCACTACATTGCACAATCTCCTAAGAACATTGCATCACCCTCCAAACTTCAACCAAACTTAGCTCAGACACCCTATAGAGCCAGCTATGACCCCTACAACAGCCAATAGAATACATCGTGATGGCGAACCTGTGGCACATGTGCCACAGCTGGCACACAGAGCCCTCTCTGCGGGCACAGGAGCCATGACCCAACTCAGCTCCACTGCGCATGTGCGCACGCACCTCCTGCCGGCCAGCTCATTTTTGGGATGCACAATGGGTGGGAGATGTGCACGCATGCATGGGAGTCATGCACGCATTCGCAAATGTCCCCCACTGTGGTACAGGTTGCTAAAATTTTTGAATCCCACCCCTCACATGCATGGGGTCATGTGCACATGCACGGGGGTGTGGGGGGGTTGTGCATGCATGTGTGGGGTGCGGGCATTGCATTATGGGTGTTGCGTGTGCATTTTTTGCACACAAAGCAAAAAAGGTTAGCCATCACTGGAATACATGCTCTTGCTCAGGAGCAGGAAGCTCAAATGCAAAGCCCAAGAGAAGGTATAAAAACCCCACACTCTCAACTCCATGTGATCAGCTGCACAGGACCATCCATGTGGTTTTGCTTCATCATTAAACCATCTTTCCAATCAGCCTCCAGCCTTCATTTTATTTCCAGTGCCTTTTTCCCAGCTTGGACCTGGACCTGGATATTTCTTCCAACATCAGTTAACAAATGTATGTAGGAAATACACAACAGTAGTAATGGGGGGTCCACCCTGAGATCAACTGGGTGACAAACTCTGAATCAAGTGGGAGTTCGAACATGTTCCTGACCAACCTAGCTGACACCTTTGTCACCCAAAAAGTAGAGGAGGGAACAAGAGGGATAGCTACACTGGATCTAATTCTTAGTAACAGAGAAAAAATGATAGAGTGAGTTGCAGTTGCAGGAACCTTGGGGGAGAGTGACTATGTCATATTAGAATTCAATATAATGCAGACAGAAACAATAGAACATAATCAAACCACTATCCTAGACTTTAAAAGAGCTGATTTCAACAAACTTATAGAGAGTGTGGGAAGGATTCCATGAATGAGAATCTTAAAGGGACCAATGGCACTGAAAAAGAAAAATAAGAAATCTAAGAAGAAACCAGCATGGTTGCACAAAAAACTCTCAGACAAACTGAAAGACAAAAAGGATGAGTATAAAAAAATGGAAAGGCAATAATAACTTATAACCTGAACTTGCAAAGTCAGGAAAGCTAGGCTCAGAATGAACTAAGACTTGCAATAAATGTCAAAAATTATTTTCAAAAATTATTTCAACATATAAACAATAAGAAAAAGGCAAGGAAACAATCAATCCATCCATCAATGGGAGATGATGGCAAATAAGGGCAGCAGGGGGAAAGCAGAGCTGCTTAATTCCTACTTTGTATCTGTCTTCACCCAAAAGAAAAAACAGTCCAACATACCAAAAACAGAAATGTAAAAGACAAACTAGTAATATAAATTAAAATAGGCAAGAAAATAAGAGGAACACCTGTCCACTCTAGACCTCCGTGGTCCCTTCCAGAGGTGGGTTGCTCCCGGTTCGCACTGGTTCACAAGAACCGGTAGTAAAAAATTTTAGTAGTTTGGAGAACCGGTAATAAGATTGGCGGGCCCCGCCCCTGAACTGGTTCCCGGCCCAGTCGCTGCTCGCTTACTCCACCCACCATCATTTCCCGCATGCAGCCCTGGGACTCCGCCCTTTGCCAGCCAGGAGCGCTGCTGCCAGTCGCTCCCATGCACCCTTCTGCCTGCCTGCCTGCCTGCCTGCCTGCCTGCCTGCCTGCCTGATCACTGCCACCCCCCGAAGTTGCACTGCCTGGGATCCACGCTGCAGGGAGAAGCCAGGTATGGCTGGGGAGACGCTGCCCGGAGCTGAGCTTGAGGCTGGCAGGAGGAGGAACGTTGCCTCTTAGCCGGCTCAAACTGTCTGCTGCCGAAGTTTGCCGCCATCCCCTCTCTCCTGCCAGCTACTTCTGTGCAAGAACCGCTGCCGCCAAGGATGAGGGGGCGGTGGTGGCAAGGATGGGCCACCCGAGGCTTCCTTGTCTCCTGGCCCAAGCAGACTTCTGGCATAGCCCCAGGCCTCTGAAGGGAGGGAGGGAAGCCCTGGCCTCCTGCTACTGCTACTGCTATCCCCTTGCCCCCAGCAAGAGTGGTTCTCATGCTGCCGCTTCTCCGGCAGCACCAGGAGCAACTGCCAGGGCAGAGAAGGTGGGGCAGGCTGTGGTGGCAGGCTGTTCTTGCCGGGTAACAGACAGGCTGCTCCAGGAGCAGCCTGTCTGTTATCTGGCAAGAACGGCCTGCCACCACAGCCTTACCTGCCCTCTCTGCCCCGGCAGTTGCTCCTGGTGCTGCCGGAGAAGCGGCAGCATGAGAACCACTCTTGCTGGGGGCAAAGGGGTGGCGGCAGCAGGAGCAGCAGGCTAGGGCTTCCCTCCCTCCCTCCAGAGGCCTGGGGCTATCTTTAGCTTCGCTCAGCTGGCATGGAAGGCATGGGGCCCAGCGGATCCCTGGGTGAGGGATGGAAGGAAGGAGGCCTGATTGGCTGACAAAAGTGTCCACGGAGGAGCGGAGGACACACCTATCCCCAACCATGCTTAGAGCCCTTCTTCTTCCTAAAACCAGGGACTGCTCCACTCTCGCAAGGTGCAGGGACTTCCCATCCCGCTCCCTCCATTGGGACTGAGGAAGACGCACCAAGCTTCTCTTCGAGGGGTTGTTAAGGAGGGGGAGAAGGGCGGCTGACAGAAAAAGCGCCTTGGGGGGGCATAGGATGTGGGGGTTCACTTCGTCGCCTTGACACCCCTCGGCTTCAGTGGGCGCCGCCAGCAGCCCCAGACAAGCGCCTCCGTCTTTGCGGCTGCAGAGCTTGGGAGGGAAGGCCGGCTGGCATTTCCATTCAATGCTCACCAGGGGCTGAGTGAGCCTCCTTTCAGTGCACAAACTCAGGGCACCAGATAAAAGCCAGGCATTTGCTGAAGAGGTTGTAGAAAAAATGGTTTTAAAAGTAAAAAAAAAAAATTGGCCACGCCCACCCAGTCATATTACCCACCACCACCACCAAGCTACGCCCACAGAACCGGTAGTAAAAAAAATTAGAACCCACCCCAGTCCCTTCCAAGTCTGTTATTCTGTTATTCTCCTCCTCTAAATTAAGAGATAAAAAGGCCATAATTTATCTCTTAATTATAGCCAAATCCAATAATTAACATCTTCTGCAATTAGGTGTCAGCAAAAACAATCCAAACAAGACCACAAAATAGTAGTATTAATTAATATGTGCTAAACTCTGCATTCCACATCTCAACTCTTAACTTTAAACAAATCCATGTTTAGAAGGCATAAAGAGACCCAATATCTTAGCATGGACAAAATACTAAATTTTAACATGGCAAAGAGGAATAATTTCTTCCTTAAAAATAACAAGCTCACAAATATCCATTACTTTAAGTGAAAAGATGATTAGATAAAAAGGTTACTTTAAATTTTGTCAGATTTGGATACATAAAGTAACTGTGGGGGAGGGGAGGCTTCAACACCAAATGATAAGAAAATCCAGTACACATCATTTTTCTATTCCAGATGCCAGCAAATTCAGAGAACCACATAAAATAACATGTCCTTTTCAAATAAATGTTGCATGTCTCAATTTTAACCATAAGCAAATCCAAATTTTCAAAGGTTTAAAGTAGTCCCAGTATCTTAGTATGAACAAAAGACTGAAATTTAACATGATAGAGAAGGATATTTTTTCTTTAAAGAAAAGAAGCTCACAAAAAATCCTTACTTTAAAAGAAAAGACATACAAACCAAATTTAATTGCTGTTAGATTTGAATCAGAAATTTTGAATCAGAATAGAGCTGGAAGGTCTATTCCTTGGAGGTCTTCTAGTTCAGTCCCCTGCTCAACCATATAACATTCCAGACCAGTGGCTGTCCAGTCTTTTCTTAAAAACCTCCAGTGATGAAGTCCCTATAACATCTGAAGGCAAGCTGTTCCACTGGTTAATTGTCTTCACTTTTATGAAGTTTCTCCTTAATTCCAGGTTGCTTCTCTCCTTGATTAGTTTCCATCCATTGTTTGTTGTCTTGCCTTCTGGTGCTTTGGAAAATAAGTTGACCCCTCTTCTTTGTGGCAACCCTTCAAATATTGGACTACTACTATATTTCACCCATAGTCCTTAATTTCTCTAGCCATACTCAGTTCCTTAGGTTATATTAATATTATTTAAGATTTAATCTTCAATATGATTCAGTCTGGGACAGGTAAAAACTTAACAGATCAAGACTAAGAGCTGTTAATGTAATGTCTGAGTATATAGGCAGCTCCAAGTAATGTGGTTTTTTACAAAGTCAGAGTATTCAGATCTAATACATTCAAAATTTCCATGTATCCAGGCAACCCTTTGGGTATTGCCTTAAGGGTTCCTATTTCTAGTGATACAACCATTGTACCGTGTTTCCCCGAAAATAAGACTCTGTCTTATATTTTTTGAACCCCAAAATAAGGGCTTGGCCTTATTATTGGGTTTTTTTAATTATTTTGGGGGTGCAGGAGATAGCGAGTGTGGCCACCTCATGGCTTCTGCTGTGTTGCATTGCTGTGGCAGCGCAACACAGCCGCTCGTCAGCTGTTTGCTGGGCACTTGCCCACTTCCCATCCATCCATCCCCCTTGCCTGCAAACTCCCGCCCCGTTCCCACCTCTCTGCCGGACAACCCCCGGCAGTCCCAGACACCCAAAGCCTGCACCCGCCCGGCTCCCTTTTTCACAGCACTCGGCTCTTTATTGAGGGGGGTGGCATGTGGGGCGGGGGAGAAGCAAGATGTGTCTTGCCATCTCTTCACCCCCCCCCCTTGCCAGGGGCTGGGGAGACGCGAGATGCACGTCTTACCTGTCTTGCAGCTCTGTCGCGTGTCTCGCTGTTGTCTGCAGACAAACATGTAGGGTAAAAGCAAGCTTCTCACGAGTTTGAGAAGTTTGATTGAACTCATGAGGTTTTTTTTATCCTACGTGTTTGCCTGCAGACAACGGCGAGACACGCAACGGGCTGCAAGGCAGGTAAGACGGGTCCATCACTCCAATGGTAACAGCAGCCTGGCCTCTCCCCTTTCCCACCATCTCTTTGTCGAGGGGGATGGCAGGTAGGGCAGGGGAGAAGTGAGAGGCATGGAGCGAGACAGGGCTCGCTCTTCTTGCCATCTCTTCTCCCCCTCTCGCCGGGCATGGCAGTGTTTCCTGTCCCTGCCCCAATTGGATGCAATTTGGGGATGGCAGGAGGGGAGGGGTGGGGAGACATGAGATGCGCATTTTACTTGCCTTGTAGCTCTGTCATGTGTCTCGCCATTGTCTGCAGGCAAACATGTTGTAGGGTAAAATCAAACCTCATGAGTTTGAGAAGTTTGATTGAACTCGTGAGGTTTCTTTTACCCCACAACGTGTTTGCCTGCAGAACGGCAAGACACGCGACGGAGCTACAAGGCAGGAAAGACACATTTCACTTCTCCCCAGCCCCACCCCTCCCCACTTGCCATCCCCAAATTGCATCCAATTGGGGCAGGGACTGGAAGCCCTGCCATGCCCGGCAAGAGGGGGAGAAGAGACGGCAAGAAGAGCGAGCTCTGTCTCGCTCCATGCTTCTCGCTTCTCCCCCAACCCCCTCAATAAAGAACGGGCACTGTAGAAAAGGGAGCCAGGCGGGCACGTACTTTGGGCATCTGGGGCTGCTGGGAGTCGCCCGGCGGAGAGGTGGGAGCAGGGAGGGAGTTTTCAAGGGACTCTTCCCCTTTGCCTTCTCTCCCAAAAGCGCTCCTCAGGCACAGCCACTTCTGCAGCAGGAGACTCGCACCTCCCGACCGTATGTGGCCCAGTACGGTCGGGATGAAATAAAGGTAAAAAAATTGTGCATAGCTGCTGCTACAGTACCCTTCAGAAGGCCACCGCGAGACACATGGGGTGCATCGCTTGGCCTCTTGCTGCAGAAGTGGCCGCAATCCATGGCAAAAATGGCTGCACTTGCTGGAGGGCTTATTTTGGGGGGGGGGGAGAGCATATATTTACATCCACCCCAAAAATCAGGCTTGGCCTTATTTTTGGGGAAACATAGTAGTAGTAGTAGTAGTAGTAGTAGTACTAGTAGTAGTAGTACTAGTAGTAATAACAACAACACCCAGTAAGGCACCACCTTGACATGGTTGTGGGGCTTGTGTGCTCTGAGGCAGATGACAGCTATGCCAGAGGTTCAACCATACTAGACAGGTCTCATCAGAGGAGTCAAAGAGTGTCTGTCCCATAGCTAATTGTGAGAGGTAAATTTCAGAAAAGCCATACCATCTCAAATGTTGCCCGGGTTAAGAAGGTCCATTGCAGTGGTGGGTTGCTATCGGTTTGCCCCGGATCGGGTGAACCGGTAGTGGCAGTGGCGGGAGGCTTGTGCCCACAAGCAAACCAGTAGTGATGGTTTTGAAACCTGCCCCTGGTCCATTACGAAGATTGAACCACTTTACTTCTTTCAAACCTAATGCTTTTCAACTTGCCAATGAACTAGCGGAGGAAATGGAATGTGGAGCGTGTATGCACAGATCGTGAGAGCATGTCACTGCTGCAGCTGCTCGAGAAAGAGATGGACCATTCTCATAACAAAATACCATCTCATAATTTGACAACATGATCATCCAGGCATCAGGAGAAGGGGAAGGGGCATTGGCCCTACCTGATATGCTCCTTTTCAGGGGGTGACGATAGACTGCAGGCAAGGGGGATGACTCTTGTCTTATAGCTCTTTAGACTAAGTTCAAACTGAAGACATGTCCTCTGCTCACGGTCCCCAGTTTTGATGATGTTACAGCGATGTCTCGGAATGTAGTACCTGCAACAACACCCCAAGGATTCCCCGGACCAGACCTTCCTTAGGGTGAGGCTGGAGTCTATCATCACCCCCTGAAAAGGAGTGTATCAGATTGGACCAATGCCCCTTTTCCAGATAGACTCCAGGCATGGGACATACTAAAGCTGGCTGTCTTCATGGGAGGGTACCTGTCTGGTCCTGCTCACCAGTCATTCCCAGTACTTGCCAAAGGCAGCTTCGGCCGAGGCGAAAGAATCCAGCTGGTAGTGCCTGATGAAAGGCGATGGTGAAGACAAGGTCGCCGCTCGACAAATTTCCTCCACTGAAGCCTGTGTCATCCAGGCTGCAACACTCCTAACAGCACTCCTGGTAGAATGTGCCATGAGCACCCTCGGTCTCAGCAGGGCCTACAAGTCATATGCCTTGGCAATGGTTGCATGAAGCCACCGGCTTACTGTTGATGCTGTAACTTTCTGCCCCATCATAGCTGGTTGGAATGATACAAAAAGCACCTCAGTCTTCCTGAAGGCCTCTGTCCCCTTGATATATATGCGTAAGGCCCTCCGCACATCCAGAGTGTGCCATACCCTTTCTCGGGAGTGAGAGGGATTGGGACAGAAATCTGGCAAAATCAACTCCTGCACTCGATGAAACAAGGAGTTGATTTTGGGCATAAAAGCTGGGCCCAGTCTCAACACTACTCTATCTGCATGGAAGATGCATAAAGTGCGGCCAGCTCCAATATCCAATGTTATAGCTACTAAAAAGACCATCTTGTAAGTTAGAAAACTGAGGTGGGTAGTCCTTAGGGGTTCGAAGGGTGTCTTGATGAGAGCCTGCAGCACCTTGGAGAGATCCCAGGTAAGTTTTAAATTGGTGGCTCCCTTAAGGAATCTCCGCACCTCCAAGTATTGTGCAATAGACTCTAGAGCCCCACAGGAAAGAATCGAGGCCAAGGCTGCTATCTGCCTCCGAAGAGTATTAGGAGCTTATCCAGGCCCTCTTGAAGGAAGTCTAGCAATTGAGGCACTGATACTGTGGTGGGATCCATGTTATGTTTGGTGCACCAGCTACAACAAATCTTCTAGGTAGCATTGTAAATCCGGGTGGTATATGATCATCTGGCAGCCTGGATAGTATGTATAACACTGGAGGAGAACTTACAGTCCGTCAGAAGTCTCCACTCAAGCACCACATGGTCAAGTGGAATCATTGCGGGTCCCGGTGGCATATGGGACCCTGTCTGAGGGAGACTCTGTCTGGAGGAATCCTCCACAGTTTGACAATTGACAGGTTGACCAGATCCACAAACCATGGACTTCTGGGCCAGTGCGGTGCTATTAGTATCACCTCCGCTCTCTCGGCTAATATCCTCCTAAGCACCTGAGGGATCAAGGCCAGGAGTGGGAATGTGTAAAGAAGCCCCTGAAGCCATAGGTAATGAAGAGCATTGACTCCCTCTACCCCCTGGAGCTGGGAATCTCAAGAAGAAGCAGGGCAGCTGGCTGTTTGCCGGGGAAGCAAAGGATCCAAGATTGGAGGACCAAACCGATCCAATATGTCCCAGAACAAGTCCAGGTGCAGGAGCCACTCCAAATGGTGTATGGTGGCCCTGCTCAGTCTGCCCGCACATTCCTCAACCCCAAAATGTGCTCGGCCTTGATGGAAAGTACGTTCTTCTCTGCCAAGTGACAAAGCCACTCTGCCTCCTTCATGAGCGCTTTGAAGTGTGTATCCCCTTTTCTGCTTATGTGTGCCTTGGTAGCCACATTGTCAGTGAGGATGAGGATATGGTGGCCTGCAATCTGCTCCTTGAATTCCTTCAGTGCCAGCCGAGCCACTTTTAGCTCTAGCCAATTGATATTTTGGCGTAAGTCCATCGGCGACCACTTCCCTTGGGCCACCAGGTTCTGGAGATGGGCTCCCCAGCCCTCCAGGCTGGCATCTGTGGTAATAGTTAGACGTCTCTGTTCCTTGAAAACACAGCCCCTGTCCAGGAGGTCTGATTTCCACCAGAGGAATGATCTCAGTACCGCTGTCAGGACCCGAACTCTTACATGTGAGTTGCTCCTGCCTGACTTCTGGAAGGGGAGCAGAAACCACTGCAGGTATCTGGCATGGAACTAAGCCCAAGGAACTATTCCTATGCAAGATATCATTTTGCCTAGGAGCTTGGATAGTAAGGTGGGGGGCATCCTTTCCGATCTGATCTGTCTTGTTACTAAGACAGTATGCTCCCCTGTCTGTCTGGTAAAAGAAAAACCTGACCTGCTAAGGTGTCTATTATCACTCCCAGATGTAATAGGTGGGTAGCTGGTCTGAGATGGCTCTTCTTCACATTTATGGAGCAGCCATGGCTTTGTAGAAGCCATGCCGTGACCCCTAGGTCTTCTTCTGCCCGTCTGTGAGAGACGGATTGTACTAGTATGTCATCCAGATAACATTGTATCCAGACTGGTATTGCTCTGAGAAAGGCCCCCAGTGGTGCCAAGAACTTGTGGAACGCTTAGGGAGCCGATGCCAGCCCAAAGGTAGGGTCTTGTACTGCAGATATCTGCCATTGTAACAGAACCTCAGGTACTGTCTGTGGGGTGGTAGAATCAGTATGTGAAGATATGCCTCCATGAGGTCGATGAAGGTCAAGAAATCTCCCTCTCTGACATTCTCCAAGATCGACTGTTAGAGAATGAATCTTGAACCTCCAGTACCATAAATATTTGTTGAGTCCTTTGAGGTTGAGAATTGGTCTCAACCTCCCCCCCCCCCCACGAGGCTTTCTGAATCACAAATAGCATGGAATAATAGTCCTGTCCCTCTTGTTCTACTGGGATCACCTCCACCACCTTATATATCTAGTAGATTTTGGATGGCAGCTTCCATGCTCTTCCTTTTGGTCATGTCCTTTGATATGGGACAGCATATAAAAAACCTCGGGGGATTGGAAAAAAATTCTAGAGAGAGACCTGATCTTATGGTCTCCCTGACCCAAGTGTCCGTAGTTGTTTCATCTCATTGGTGAGAGAATAGGCCTAGCTAGCCACCAATGGGAGCCATGGCCCTGGAGTCATCATGAGCAATGAAAGGGGTGGTTGCCCCCCCTCAAAAGGGCCGCTTGTTCTGGGGTTGTGACCAATTCTTTTTTTTTATTAAAAAGTTTTACAAACAAAATTTCCAAACATTTTCTCCCCCCACACACACCCAATCCCCCCCTTCCAACCCCCCTCCCTCTTACATCATTTTTACTTTTGCTTTTTTTTTGGTGTTTTTTTTCCGGGTTTTTCCGGGGCTGCTCTTTTACCCCTTTCTTTTACTCCAACCTTTCTTCCCCTACTCCCCCTCCCTTCCTTCCTTCCTGCCTGCTTCACTCCTCCTCTCTCCTACTTCCCGTTCTCCACCCCCACTCCTCTCCTCTTCCCACCTTCTAACCTTCTCCTCCACTCCTCTTTCCCCTCCCTCTTCCTTCTCCCTTCCTACTCTCCTTTCCACTCTCTCTAGTCCTTCCCCTCTCTCCAGTTGTTTCCCTTTTCAATACAATCTAAAGTGGTATTCGAGCAGCCCCGATTTCCCAATTATGTTTACATTTATATAACATCTTTTCCCCAACCCATCCAACCCCCCCTCCCCGCCCTAGACCTCCCAAAGCAGTAACAGGGTATTGCAATAACAGACATATACTAAAATATGCTAACATACTATAAGATTCAAAATTTCCCATAGATCCTTTAACTCCCCTTATTAAAGTTCATCAACCTCCCTAAAAATATTACTAACATTAAAGAAAGAAGATATCCATCCTTTTTACTTTAAGATTATACATTTTAAAAGAGACAAAACCCTAAACTTTTATTTAAATCTTTTCTATTAATATAAATTCAAATTTTTCCCAAGGATATCCTTCAGCTAATCCTTGTATACAGAGCATCCTAACTATATTGTAACTGCAAAATATCAGCTGAGACAGGAACGAGGCGGCAACAATACAACAAGTTTAATCCAACAACGCAGAAACCACGATTAAAACAACCCCTGCAGACTAATCATCACAGCTGCTTAAATCCCCATGCTAGCATGGAACCGTCCCCCTTGCTGATTACCACCAGCCGGTGCTGCAACAGCCCGGCGCTTACTCATGACGTAACAGTAACCTTTAAAACCCTTCACAACCATCCTTTTTACTTGCTAAAATTAAACATTTTTTAAAAACCTTAAACCTTTTATCTCATGTAATACTAAGATATGCTAACATAGTATAATATTCAAAATTTCCCATAGATCCTTTAACTCCCCTTATTAAAATTCATCAATCTCCCTAAAAATATTACAAATATTAAAGAGAGAAGATATCCATCCTTTTTACTTATTAAGATTATACATTTTAAAAAAGACAAAACCCTAAACTTTTATCTAAATCATTTCTAGTAATATAAATTCAAATTTTTCCCAAGGACATCCTTCAGTTAATCTTTGTATACAGAACATCCTAACTATATTGTAACCTTTAAAACCCTTCGCAACTTCTCCAACAGTATGCAATTTCGACACTTCTATAGTAAAACTAAAGTTGTTATCCATCCTTTTTACTTGTTAAAATTAATCATTTAAAAAAAAACCTTAAACCTTTTATCTCATGTAATTTTTAAAGTCATCAATAAAACTTCTTATATCATATATGCAAATATAAAATTCTAAATTTTCCAGAGGGTAACCTTCAAATTTTACTTTAACCATTATAGTACCATCATATCATTAAAAAAGAAAAGTTATCCTTTTTACATATAAAACATAAAATAACCTTTAGAACTGCCAATTTAATCAGACTATTTCTTCTTTTTCTTGTATTTTTTCCAATCTTTGTTTTGCCATAATTCTTTCAAAATCCCTTCTGCCCTTCCTTTTCTTTTTGAGAGTTTCTTAAACTTGATCTGAGGTTGATGTGTCATGGAAACTCGCTTCATTTTTGTGATCTTTTTCTTTAGCTTGAACTTAAAACCCTCATTTTGTCCTTTCTTGCTTATATAGTCCTGCAGATCATTCCTTTGTTTGTCAAAGCTCAAGCTGCCAAATAGTTCATCCACTTGTAATGACTGATCCAGCTGCAACTCTTCTGTAAACAAATTGGAAATGTCTGCCAGAGCCTCCATTTCAATCATATCCTCCTGCATTCCAGTCCCACCAGCTTGCATTTCACTCTCCAAGCTCCTCTGTTTAATTTCTTCTTGTTTCCCCACCAACACTTCATTATCAAACTTCTTTTGGGACTTTCTTTCAATTGAAGCCGAAATGTTAAGAATAAGAAAGTCTAAAAGTTCTTGAAAAATTTTTGCAATTTCATTTTGGGTATTTACTAATTCACCAGGCAATAATCCTGCAGGTCTAACATCAGCCATTGTTTCAACTTTTACTTATTGAACTGTCAAACGAAGTCTATATGATCACCACTCTGTAGAAAATTCTAATTTATTTAACATCAGTAACAACTCTTTTCCATTCTACTCCACATCGGCTCTAAAATGTTTTCCAATAGCTCTTTGTCTGTTACAAATGTAACAAGCGCTAACAGTCACTTTCACTAGTTAGCTTTATTTCACGCCCTCAGGCGCCATTTTTTTAACATTTCAAACGGAGTTAAAGATTTTTCCTATCTTAATTACTCTTCTCCTGCTCTGCTTAGCCAGCTCCTGAATTCCAAGTTAAAAATAATTCTTAAAGTTATTTTACCCAAAAGATGATTTAGCTTTAAGTTGCTGGTGTGGTCGCGGCATCTTGCTCTGCTTCAGCACAGTCATTCCAAGTCCGGAGCTTCTTGGCTGGTTTCTGGGGAGTTCCCCCACTTCGCACCCCAGAGTTTTCTCTGGGGGGCTTGGGGTACTCTACCCCCACCAGCCTGCTCTTCACTCTCCCCTTTGCCCAAGCCTTTTCAAGCCTCCCGACAGCGCTTGCCTGCTGTTTGGGGGCTTTTATGAAACTAGGAAGCGGGTGCCCATTTTCAGGCATCTTCAACGAACCACAGAGCCACAGGAAATCCGGGTTGTGACCAATTCTTATCTGTGAACCTCTGCCCTGGTTGGTTATACTGCCTAGGTGCATAACTCCTCTGCTGTCACTGAAAGCCTGACCCCGCATATGGTCGAAAATAAGGCTTACAGAAAGAAGGGGAGGGGCAGCGGTCAAACCTCCTGGAGATTGATGGAAAAACTCTCCTTTTTTCCCTAGATTCCACCAAAATTGGTTCTAAGGACGCTCCAAATAACTTGGCCCCTTTAAATGGCACAGATACCAACTTTCACTTCCTCTTAGTATCTGCCTGCCAGTGCTTGAGCCAAAGGAGATGTCTTGCCATGACAGAAGAAGCAATGGCTTGTGCTCCAAATTTTGTAGAATTCAGCGTGGCATCTGCCATGAATTCTGTGGCAGCCACCACTTTATTAAAATCTAGATGTGTCCGGAGGTCACTGGGCAGTATCCTCTCCTGCATCTGCTTTAGCCAAAGCAGTGGTGCTTGGGTAAAAAAGGAAGCGGCCGTGGCAGTCTTGACTGGCCAGGTAGCCGCCTGGTGGGCCTTGTGAAGCGTAAACTCCACCTATTTTTCATCTGGCTTTAGGACATACTCAGCATCTGTGAGAGTAGCTGAGGGGATGCTAACACCATCACTGGCTCATTAACCTCGGGTCTGCAGAAGCTCGGTGAGGTCCAGAGTGACATTGTAAAATTTCTTGTCAAATGATGTGGGATTGGGATAAGCCCCAGGAGAAGCTCACTGACATTGAATTACATCCATAAATAGTTGTGGCACCGGAATGGTCTTTGTCTCTGCTGTAGGCTCTGAAAAAAGGAGCTCAGAGGGATCTGCTGTCTCCTGAGAAGTCTTTTAAATAAATGTGGCTGGAACAAACCCTTGAAGGTAGGTTGCTCAGGCACCGTTCCCTAATCTTCTGATAACTCCTGATCAATTAGGCCCTCTTCCTTACAGATAGAATTATCAGTCCTTGTGGAAGAATCTGGAGAATATGGACTCTGATACTCAGCTATGTCCCCTGGCTCCTAAAATGATCTCCCCTGCACTGGCAGCTCAGGCACCATCAATGCTGGTTACTGAAAATGCTGCCTGCCGGCCTCAAAGCCTCACTGAACTGCCTCAGAAATCCAGTGCTGTACTATTAGTGGCATTCCTGTGTCACCCTCTCCTTCTTGGCAGAGCCCCACCACAGTAGGAGTGAAAGTGGCCTCTGGCGTATGCCTTCTATGACTGCCAATTGCCCTATCTTGTGTCAAAGGTGACACGGACTGAGAAGGCCACATACCGCTAGTCGAAGGGCCAGGATCTGCCATGAGCACTGAACCTGCTCTACTCCTGGGTGGCCCTTCCTGGAAATTTGAGCCTCCTGTTACGCTGACATTGTCTGGCTCCAATATTTGGTTGGAAGAAGGACCTGCAATAATGCCCTTATTCGCTAGTGGGCTTAGCTGCATTATCTTCTCTGCAGCTTTAGCCACTTTTGCCACCTGCTTTTCTAAGACCTTCTGAAGCCTCTGCTCTGCCTTCTCCTGGGCCTTAGATGGTTTCTTGCTAGCGGCTGCCTTGGTTGAAGCTCCTCTGATCCCCCTCTTAGATTTAGAGGATCCATATCTGAAGCCTCGACTGACAGCCCTGTCTGACTGATTGTGGTCAGCCATCTTTCTATAGTCACTAACAAAAGCTGTAGACACTATCATATGACCTGGTCTACCAGCTTGCTGCTTCTTCTTCTTCTTTTGTCAAAAGCCTGAAGGCTTTCAGCCAAAAACAGTTATCTCACCACTCCCACCAGGTCTTCTAAGGCTTCTAGAAGTCAGAGGTCCCGGTCTACCTCCCAACCGGGCAGGCAGCCTGAAGGAGCCTCTCTACGCCATTCGTGGTAGATGCTGCTCAGGGTCTGCACTCCCTCCTGGGCAGATAGCCAAGAGAGCTCCTTCTCCTTTGTGCTTCCAGCCAGCAAGTACTCTAATCTGTCCTAAGGTGCCAACAGCAGCTTCTTTTGTTTCTGTTAAGCTCGGCAGCTCGATAACACCTTCCTGCCGCTGGACACTCCCTCTGAGTAGCAGGCTCGAGCCTATGGCCCTTCACGCTACTCACAATCAACCTGGCGCCTGGCTACTTGGGTCTTTCTGCCTGCTGCAGAGTTCATGCCAAAAATCAACACCCACGCCAACAAGCTCTTCAAAATGGCGCCAGCTGCTAAAGGAGTCTCCTATGCTCCGAAGATCAAGTCTCCACTGCCCTTAAAGCTGCGATCCTCAGCAGCCCAGCTAGTAGCTCCTTTTAAGCTTTTTCCTGCTTCGTGGTAGTGGGCTTGAGCCAGTGGCCCTTCACGCTGTCCCCCAGAATGGCGCTGGCAGCCAGAGGAGTTTTTTTACTAACCTCCACTCTTTGCTTGCCAATCTCCACAGCTGACAGCAGGCTTGAGCCAGTGGCTCTTCACACTGTAAATATGTAATCTTTCTCCTGCTATCTTGAAAAGAAACTGCCTAGGTAAATAAAACCCTATTTCTAATCAGCTTTCCCTGACATGTCTAGTCGAGCTTTAGACTGAGTCGAAACTGGGGACTGTGAGCAGAGAGCGTGTCTTCAGTTTGAACTCAGTCTAAAGCCTGGAGTTTTATTGGCACCTCACTGGAAAAAGTATTGTTTAATAGGGTAAGCATTTGCGCGGGAAACCCGAGCTGGTTTCATTTCTTCAGTACCAACATGGTATATCCAATAAAGTTTTACTTTTGGGAATTCAATTCTCCCAAGAGTGTTTCCTTGTTTTTGGTTCACTAATTGGACAGTTGATATCCATGCTAGATGTGGAAGTTCCTGGATATCTGGTGAAAAATAGGCTACAGGCAGTGGTAAAATCTAAAATTTGTTACTACCGGTTCTGTGGGCGTAGCTTGGTGTGTGTGTGTGGGGTAATGTGACTGGGTGGGCATGGCCAATTTTTTATTAAAGTTTTAGAAAGTTTTACAAATGTTTTCCCATCCCACCTCCCTCCTCCCTCCCCAGCCTTCCCCCCCACTTCCCAGAGCAAAATACAGGGTATAGCATTTAACAATCATATACTAACATATGCTAATTAACTATAGACTCCTATCTCCCTCTTGTACTTTAACTCCCCTTTTACATGACTAAATTTAAATACTTTTCTAAAATCCCTTCATTCGTAAGCTATTTGGAACTTTTTAATCTGATATTTGCTTTGAATATAATCAATCCATCTTCTCCATTCCAAAATATATCTTTCATTTGAGTGGCCCTTCAAATATGCTGAAATTTTGACCATCTCTGCTAAGTTTGCTACTTTTAGTGTCCATTCTTGAATAGTAGGCAAGTCTTCCTTCTTCCAGTACTGCGCCACTAAAAGTCTTGCTGCGGTTATTAAATTTAAAATCAGATTAGTCTCTATAACCGTACAATCTGTAATTATATCCAGCAAGAACAACTGTGAAGTAAACTTTATCCTCTTTTTAAGAATATTTTGCATGATCCACCATATTTTTATCCAAAATGCTTTAATTTTTTTGCATGTCCACCATATATGATAATACGTGGCATCATCACTCTCACATCTCCAACACTTGGGTTCCAAACTTGGATACATACCAGCTAACTTTTTAGGATCTAGATGCCATCTATAAAACATTTTGTGAAAATATTCTCTCAAATTTTGGGCTTGCATAAATTTTACATTTCTAACCCATATTTTTTCCCACGTTTCATGCCAATTTTTTTTACTTTTAAAACCATTTTTTCTACAATCTCTTCAGCAAAGAGGTTGTAAAAAATGCTTTCAAAAGGCTCTGATGATCCCAGCTGAGGTGCCTGATCGGCAGAGTCTTTTTTTCTTTTAAATGCCTCTGACGATCAAGCAACTCAGCTTGGATCGTCAGAGGCATTTAAAAG
>WNWU01000042.1:3948560-3993510 GCA_012654045.1 Ptyas mucosa | reverse complement strand
GTGGCTCAGCTGGGCATGGGGGGGGGGGGCAGGGATTTTTGCTACCAGTTCTCTGAAACACCCGCCTCCATCGCTACTGGATCGGGCGATCTGGTCCGAACGGGGAGCATTTCACCCCTGGCTATAGGACTCAAGACTGTTGGCTGAGCAGTCCTGAGAACCAGCAACTGCAGAACTATTGGAAGAAAGGGTGTTTACCCATCACAAATATACAGTGATTGAAAACAAAAAATAATGATAATAATCTGTTATTACAGATCATGTCCAGCAAGAAGAAGATATTTGAAACAAATGCACCAGTTCTGGAAAGAACAACATCCAGAATTAAAAATAACAGAACAAAGGCTAGCAGATCAACATCAATTTATAACATGAAATAAAGTATTCACAGAAGCAGAATTGGAAGAACTACAAAAGTTTACCCAGGGCAAGGAAATCAAAGACTTGCCAGAAGTAACTCAGAATGTAGAAGCAAACCAGGGGAAGTTCACAGTAGAGGAATCCAGCAAAGATAAACAATTGTTTTCATTTGGAAACCAGGCACCCACTCTACTGCCTCAGGAAGAACAAAGCCTTCTAACTAAAGAAATAAAAGACTTCAAACAAAGAATAACTGAGCATCTAGAACAGCACAAAAACATCAGAATAAGGCTGCCTGCATTGAAGCTTGTTCCAAAGAAACAGCTAGCACACACATTAAAAAATGCAAATAATGCAATATCAAGTATAAGCACTGCAAGAAACAAACCAATTAATTTACAGCACAGTTGCAGTTATAACTAAATACCTGGGATGCAAAAACAACAGAGAAGAAAAAAACCCAAATACAAAAAATGGAAGATTAGACTGGAAAATAAGATCAGCAAGTTGAGATCAGATGCAAGTAGCAGCTGAAAAACAATAAGACCAAAGAATACCTAATCAAGAAATACCACAATAAGGAAGATCAAGGAAGCACTGGAAATAACAGTTATAGCCAAGATCAGCAGATACAAAGCTCGAATTGCAAATTATAGGTAGAACCTCCCAATTTCAATCCAATCAGAAACATTTCTACCAATCTATCTGTCAGCCTCTGCCTTTACTGCTTTGGCTGCCATGGTAATGGGGGGAGCGGAAGCTAGCATGGGGGGGGGGAGCGTACTGGAGAGACAGAGACAGAGAAACGAAAGTAATATTTAAGCTACTGGACTGCATCTTTGAAGCTGCTATCGAATCAACGGTCGTGGCATTCCTGATTGATGATGCTGCCAGACATGTGCTTCTACCTGACTCCTGGGAGACCCTTGGATTGGATGATTTATGATGGACAGTGGGAGGGAATGCTTTCTATCTGTAATTTTTGCGCTTTTATCTCAGATCCTGCTTTCCTTTGGTTGTGATCACTTCATTTTCTAATAAAAGTACCTTTCTCTATAAATAATGGAGTTTGGGTCATTCTTTCCTGGACTTTGAAGAAAGCATACCTGACATTAAGCAGGATCTCATTTCTCCAGCCATCCCGGATAAACACCAAGGGGGCTGAACCCAAAGAATGTCTGATCAAGAGAGTGAAGGAGATCAGATGGGAGCTTCTGGCTCTACGGTAACTTCACTTCAAACAGAAAAGGAGGTTGCAGAATGGATGGAAAAAAATTCTGCTGAGAGAGGAGCCAGAGGAAGCCAGATGGTCGAGGCGAGTAGGAAGGTTGCCGGACCTGGCGAGGACCCCCCAAGGAGTAACCAGCTCCAGGCCCCATAAGGGAGAGGCTGTGTGTTTGCAAGAGCAAAAGGAGAGCTTCATGATTGCTCAAGCTATGCAACTCCTCCGTGATACCGAAGAAAGCCGAAAAAGTCGTGAGTCTTATGTATTCCCTGTGGGGAAGAGAGGAGATTACCCCAGGGTGGATCCAGAGGAGACTGCTTGTGGGGGAGAGGAAGAGGAAGCTGGGGAAGAAACATCTCAGGATTCTGGTGCCCAAGCGAGGGACGCAGCAGCCCAGGGACCCCCAGCCTTGCAGGCCCCACCCCGCAGATGCAAAAAACCAAAAATCCCCTCCAACCAAAAAATATGGAGGGAATCCAAAGACCTTGGGGCCTTTCTTGACCCAAGTGTGGAACCACATGCAGGACTGGGGGTAGGACTACTTATCAGATGCGGCACGAGTGAGATATGTCACGAATGCCTTAGAGGGAGTGGCAACTGAATGGATGGTGGTCCTCCACAATAACAACTCCCCCCTGCTGAGAAACTACAACCTATTCATGGAGGCTCTTAGGAGGCGGTTTGAAGACCACCTAGCTGAGCGGAAGGCGAGACTCCGAATGAAAGGTATCCAGCAGGGCCGGAGATCGGTGGCAGAATACACCCAAGAGTTTCGCGAGCTGGCACCTTTTATGACAGGGTGGTCAGAAGCGGCCCTCCTGGAGAGCTTCAAGGATGGACTGAATGAAGATGTCTACAAAGAATGTAGAGCACGGGGGGGGGGGAGTTCCCCGAAGAGTTGCAGAGCTGGTACGTAGTAGCTGAGGACATGGAGATCGATCTGGCCCGAAGCCGACTCCGAGGGGGCCATGCAAGGAATCCATCATCCTACTACTACCACAAAGGAGCACCAAAGACGGCCGGGGGAAAAGCGGAGTTCAAACCCAAGTCGAAGCCCTTCACGTGCTTCAAGTGTGGCAAGGAGGGTCACTGGGCCGCTGAGTGCTTCTCCAAGCCAGTGCCAAAATCTACCGGCTCGGGGCCAAAGAAGGCTGACAAAGCACCTGCAAAAGCCCACGAAACCGCCCTGAAAGGGGAAGTCATTGAGTTCGCTCCCCGAAATCAGGGTGAGTTGGGAACTCCGACCACTGCGGATGACAGTGAGACGAACTCTGACTCCGACTCCAATGATCTGGTGAGTCACACTGAGGGCCCTATGCTCATTCCTGTAGAAATAAGGGTGCCATCCACAGGGGCACATGCGCAGATGCTAGCCCTATTAGACTCTGGGTGCACCAGGTGCATAATCAGCCTGAAAGTGGTGGAGAAAATGGGCCTGAGGCTAAAAACATTAAAAAGGCCCATTGTGTTCTGTCAGCTGGACGGATCGATTGCAGGAGGGGGCCCAGCCAGTTTTGTGACTGAACCCATTGACATGCAATTTGGGGATCACGTAGAGACTCTCAGTTTTATTGTGGCCCCTAGCATGGAACGACCCCTCATACTTGGACTGCCCTGGCTTCGTAGATGGAACCTGCGTGTTAATGTGCAAAACGGGGGTTTTGCACATTTGCACCAGAAACCCGAGACTAGAGAGGGAAGGACCCCCCCCCCTTGAGGACGGAGTAGAACACGAAGGGGCGGAGGTGGCAATAGGCCACATCGAAGGGGAGGAGAAGATTCCAAAGGAGTATTGGGATCTCCGAGAAGTGTTTAGTGAAAGGGCCTCGGATGTGCTCCCCCCCCCCCCCCGAGCTACGGACTGTACCATTGAAATATTCCCTGGAGTAAAGCTCTCTAAGCCAAAAATCTACCCCATGACCCCTCAAGAACTGGGGGAATTATGAAACTTCATTGACAAAAACCTAGAACGGGGTTTTATCCAACCAGCCAAACCAAGGGTGGCGGCACCGGTACTGTTCCAGGAAAAGAAAGATGGCTTCTTTCATTTGGTAGTCGACTATAGGAACCTCAACACCATTTGCGTGGAAAATGTCTACCCCCTGCCTCTCATGAAGGACATGCTAGCCCAGATAGGAAAGGGGAAAGTCTTCACCAAACTTGACTTACGAGAGGCATATTACAGAGTGCGGATTAAGGAAGGGGATGAATGGAAAACAGTGTTTAACTGCCCACTGGGATGTTTCCAGTTTCGAGTGCTCCCTTTTGGACTACAAGGAGCCCCTGCTGTGTTCATGCAATTGATCAACGAAGTACTGCATGAGCACCTGTATAAGGGGGTGCTAGTCTATTTGAATGACATTCTGATCTACTCTGAAACATGGACAACCATGTGAAATTGGTTTGTACTGTCCTGAAAAAACTCAGGGCTGCTGAACTATATGTCAAGCTCTCCAAGTGCGAATTCCACCAAAGCAAAAATGACTATCTTGGATATCGCATGAGGGAATAGAGATGGACCCTGGAAAAGTTTGGGCTGTATTGGAATGGGCCGCGTCACGCACCCGCAAACAACTACAGAGTTTCCTGGGATTTGCTAACTTCTATAGACAGTTCATTCCCTTGTTTGCCAAAATCACGCTGCCAATAACAAATCTTCTGAAAACAAAAGGTGAAGTAAAACCAAAGCCTTCCCGGGCACTTGAATGGACTATGGACTGTCAGGTGGCATTTGAAAAGTTGAAACGGTTGTTTGCTGCTGAACCAGTCCTCAAACATCTGGACATGGAAGAGCCTTTTGTAGTACAGGCTGATGCTAGTGACATAGCAGTGGGAGCAGTACTTCTGCAAAAGAATGCAGAAAGGAAATTGCAGCCCTGTGCTTATACATCCCGTAAATTGTCGGAGACCAAAAGGAGATGGGCCATATGGGAGAAGGAGGCTTTTGCAGTATGCTGGGCACTGTTAACGTGGAGACAATATCTTGAAGGAGTTAAGCATCCTTTTGAAGTGTGGACTGGCCATAGAAACCTAGAGGCTTTGAAAACACCGTGTAAACTATCATCAAAGCAAGTTCGCTGGGCCCAGCACTTCAACCATTTTAATTTCACTCTACGCTACCTTCCTGGTGGAAAGAACTTCATGGCGGATGCACTTTCCAGATTGCCTCAATACAACAGTACCAAGGAGGAAGTGGTTCGCTCGATCATCCCTTCGACCCAACTAGCGGCACCAGTGACTACCAGAGCACAGGCGAGGGGCGACCCAGCACTCTTGGGCAATTTGCTTCAGAAACTACAAGAAGCTCTAAAAACTGATGAGTGGTTTCAAGCCCACTCGAATGAATGTACAGTTCGTGATGGACTAGCTTGGGTTGGAGCCAAATTGTATGTTCCTGCCAATTTGAGGGTGACAGTGTTGCAGCACGCTCATGATACCAAGGTGGCAGGACACTTTGGATTTGTTAAAACTCTACATCTCGTTAAAAGACAATTCTGGTGGCCCGCACTCAAAAAGGACATAGAGGCATATGTAGCTAGCTGCCCAGTGTGTGCCTCAGCTAAGAGACCTCCGGGGAAGCCAACTGGTCTACTTCAGAGTGTGGCAAGGCCAAATGCCCCTTGGAAAGAGATATCCATAGATTTTATTGTAGAACTGCTGGAGAGTGGGGGGTGCAATCATATGGGCAGTAACTGATTTGTTTTCCAAACAAGTACATTTCATCCCATGTTCTAAGATCCCTTCAGCTAAAACCCTTGCAAAAATGTTCATTCAACATGTTTGTAGGTTACATGGTGTTGCAAAATGTATAATCTCAGACAGGGGTGTGCAATTTACCTCCAACATTTGGAAGGAGTTTCTAATGTTAATAGGCTTCACCCAGGGATTAAGCTCCGCCCACCACCCCCAGACAAATGGGGCTTGTGAGAGAACCAATTCCGTGTTAGAACAGTATCTGAGATGTTACATAAATTACCAGCAAGATAACTGGGTGGATTTATTGCCATTTGCAGAGATGGCGTATAATAACTCCATACATAGCAGCACAGGGTTCACTCCGTTCAAGGTGACTTCTGGCCAAGAATTTGTGCCAATCCCAGAGCTACCTCAAGATAACCCACAGAACCCCTCTTTGATTGAGTGGATCGAACAGTTATGAGGCACTTGAGCAGTAACTCGAAAAGCTCTAGATGAAGCACACCGAGCACATAAAGCCCAAGCTGACAAAAAGAGGTGCCCCGCACATGCTTACAAAGTGGGTGATATGATTTACCTTTCCACCAAATATTTTCAAACTCCCCAGAAATCAAAAAAGCTTGGACCCAAGTATGTAGGCCCTTTCCCAATTACTCGAGTGATTAATCCAGTCACAGTTGAATTGGAATTGCCAAAAAATTTAAGACGAATCCACCCTGTGTTTTACGTCAGCTTGCTGAAACCGGAACATTTGTTCCCTTTACGTCCGGACCAGGAATCTCCCCCTGTCCTCATACTGATTGAAGGAGAACAACATTTTGAGGTTAAGGAAATCTTGGACTCTAGGAAACATCATGGTAAAGTGCAGTATCTAGTGGCCTGGAAACACTTCCCATTGTCTGAAGCTGAATGGGTAAACAAACATGATGTCCAGGCGCCAAAGAAAGTACAGTTGTTTCACGCCAAATATCCTGATAAACCTTAAAATTTTATCTTGTGCTGTTATTCCCTTTCCTTTCCTCTTTTAGGACTAACATCTCTTCTGAAGAGATGTTAGTCCTTTACTGCTTTGGCTGCCATGGTAATGGGGGGAGGGGAAGCTAGCATGGAGGGGGGAAGCATACTGGAGAGACAGAGACAGAGAAATGAAAGTGATACTTAAACTACTGAGCTGCATCTTTGAAGCTGCTATCAGGTCAACGGTCGTGGCATTCCTGACTGATGATGCTGCCAGACGTGTGCTTCCACCTGATTCCTGGGATCATTGGATGATTTATGATGGACAGTGAAAGGGAATGCTTTCTATCTATAATTTTCGCGCTTTTATCTCAGATCCTGCTTTCCTTTGGTTGCAATCACTTCATTTTCTAGTAAAAGTACATTTCTCTATAAATAATGGAGTTTGGGTCATTCTTTCCTGGACTTTGAAGGAAGCATACCTGACACTATCAATGGAAAACAAAATCAGTTAGTACTTGACAAGAAAAAAACGGTGCAGTTCTGGTCACAGATATGGGATAATCCAAAGATATACAACAAGGTTAAAAGCGGTGGATAAGAATAAAAAACAAGTTGAAATGAAAAAAATAGTAGTACCCGCAGAAATGGTAGAGAAAAGAGCAAGGAAGATCAAGTATTGGTCAGCACCAGGTGAAGATGAACTGCATAGTTTTTGATTGAAACATCTAACTGGTCTATACACACTAATTGCCATTACCATCAGAGATTTAACATTTCTGGAAAAGAGTTGCAAATATTCAGAGAAATTCCAATTACAACATTAAGGAAGCACAAAGAATATCTTTCTGACAGATCTCCCAAAACAAAATAATATTCCCTTTTGCTGGGACAATATAGATTAAATTCAATCCTTAAAGCACAAGACTTTTTTGGAAAAACATGGACTGGAATTACAGTACTTTTGAGAAGATAAAGATCAACTACCACAAGAATTTGGCCTGAAAGAAAAAGTTAAAAAGAGGTCTGATGCTAATCAAAGACAGGCTGTGGAGATGGGAGGCACAGCTGGAATCCCTGGAACGTCCTTTTCATAACAGATGCATTGCAAGATTCTGACATAGAATGTTAATGGAGCAAATTCCACACAAAAGAGAAAGAAGTTATTTCATTATTTGAAAAAAGTGAACCATGATACAATATGTTTGCAAGGAACTCATATAAAAAGGACTGACAAAAAGTATTTAATAAATAACACTGGTCTGGAACTTATTTCTGCTAAATCTAAGCAAAAAATTAATAGGGTAGTTTTGTATATAAAACCCCAATTACATCCACATTTGTTTGCTGATGATCAAGGCAGATATGTAATTATGCAAATTGATTACAAGGAATAAAATCTATTGTGGTGGGATTATACACCACACAGCAAGAAAAAGGCAAGTTTCTTAAACGTTTGTCTGAACACTTACTCTCCTATTCTTTTCAGTATTGGTGTATAATTGGAGACTAAAATGGGGTAGTAACCCCACAACTGGACAGATCAGTTGATAAAGGAATGAAAGAAACCTGAACATTTTTTGAGCTGACCAATATTTTAGGTTTGATTGATGTTTGGAGATGTAAAAATGACACAAATTCTTTTCTAGAATCAATATAATCTGAATTACAAAAAATCCAATTCACAAAACAACTAAATTCTTCCAACAACTTTTTCTGATCATAATCCTTTACATCTTAAATTTGGTCCTCCATCTTTTAAATGGAGATTAAATTAATCTGTTTTGCAGAGGCCACAGATTGTTAAAGTATGTAAAAAGGTACAGTATTTGGGGGTGACTCTTACTGAGGAAAATTATAAGCTTTATAAAAATAATTATGGTAAAATATGGAAGGAGATGAAATTTGATTTAAATAGATGGGAAAAATTAGATTTGTCATTAATGGGATGAATTTCAGTAATTAAAATGAATGTACTTTTGTACTACCTAGTCCTAGAATGATATTTTTATTTCAGACTATACCCAAATTTATTTGGCAAAATAAAAATAAATAAATTAAAAATAATTAAATCTAAGCTGCTACAAAATTCTAAAGATACAAGAGGTCTGGGTTTGTGGATGGTTGTTGTCTGGTATGGTTAAAAGATTGAATAACTTTAAAAAATTCAAGGCTGTTAGACCTTGAAGGTTTTGATTTGAGATTTGGGTGGTATGCCTTTTTGTGGTATGACAAAGTAAATACGAATCCTGGTTTTAAGATTCATTCTATTAGGCAAATGATTGCATGTGTATCATGGAAGCACAAAAAAAGACTAGCTGATAAAGTGCCACTTTGGCTATCACCTCATGAAGCACAACATAGAACAGAGATGATATCAGAATGCAAATGTGTTAAGGTAATGATGATTTAATAGTTGACCAGCTGCTGTAAGGCTGTAAATTGAAAAGATGATGCAATGAGCATGAGTCAACAGGATTATCACTTTAAGAGGCTGTCTGTATAAGAGAGGCCCTGTGAGGGCAGTCTCTCCCTCCGTGTATTATCTCTCCATCTATTTTCTTTCTGTGTATGCTTCGTGTTATAGTTGAAGATTGATTGCCTGGCTTTGCTTAGCACTTGTATGTATGTATATATATGATTTATAGATAAACCACTGTTTGAAAGACAAAACCTCTAGATGTCTATGGAGATTCTAAGTCATCCAGGTCACAGTTATCCCAAAGGTGTTTTTTCAAAAGGCAACTGGACTTGTAATGGGTAGTGTTGCCAACTAGAGTTAATAAGGTGGTTAAATATTTACAATGTTGTAGGTGACAAAGTTGATGCTGCTGACAATTGGTCTGAGTGGAGTTCCCTGTTTGTGGATTTTGGGGAATCCATATATGCATGGGGTGGCTTCTCCAGGGTAAAGATGATAATATTGTGACTTGTTGATGGCATTGTCCTTCAGCAGGTATTGCAAGAAATCAATCACCATATTCTTGTAACTGCTGGTGTGCTCTCTCTTCAGAGTTTCATATGTAGTAGTCTCCTTCAGAAGATTGTTCACATTGGCCTTGTACTCATCTTCCTATATCAGCTGGCAGGATGGTGATATTTCGGTCTCTTCCTATCGAGCTCTCCTTTCTTGAATTCTTTCTTGTCAACAATTCATAGGACTTCACCAGCAAAGTTTGGAAACCAAAACTGAACCTGGATGGGATCATGGTTTCCTATGATGTGACTTAGGTCTTCACCTGCATTCCAACAACTGAAACTATCATTGTAGTGAAAAGACAACTGCTACAAGACAGCACCTTAAGTGACAGAATCAATCTCAGCCCAAACCATGTATGTGTCATGCTGGATCTCTACTTGACCACTACCTATTTTAAATACAATGAAGGTGTCAGATAGAACCTCTTTCTTTTTTTCAAACCTTATCACTATTCAACTTGCCAATGAACTGGAGAGAGAAATCAGAGCTGGTTTTGTTTTTTCAGTACCAAATGGTGTATTCAATAAAGATTTACTTTTGGGAATTCAAAGCTTCCAAAAGTGTTTACTTGTTTTGGTGCATTAGTGCATTAGTCAGACAGCTGACATTAAACCAGCTCTCTTTATTTTAATGCAGTCTACTTGGATGCCTCTAAGAGAGTTATGACATAACAATGTCCAGTACAGAGCAAAAAGTTGATGCCACAGCAAAGCCTGGATCTGGCCATCCACGGGAAGCACTGGAAACAGCCCAGGAGGACTCCGGGACCCAAATAGTGGTGACCCAATCCAAGCTAAGGGTGGAGAAGATGGAGCAGCCACCGGTGCAAGAGTAAGGAGCCATGGCAGGATCCCTCCGCCTTGACCCAAAAATGTGATGGCCAGTTGGGGTGGGGAAGGCAGCTGAAATAGAATTCCCCTTGATCCTGCCTGGGATTGCAGTGACTCAAGGAAGCAAATGAAAAGCCAGGAGAGATGCAGACTGGGAAGAGCCAGCAGAGTGGAAATTCCTGACTGCACAACACAGCCCTTCGGTAGAGCAGCTACATGACAGATTTGTCGGAATGGAGATGCAGGGAACAGCGTCAATGAAATTGTTGGTCCTGGGAGCAGGGCTTGGAACTGGCCAAGTGTCAGCAGCCTCATCCTCATCTCCACCCCAACTGGTGAGGCCAGGGCACATGGGGCAAGAAGCTGGGGGTCCCAGAGGGGTGGCTGCATTCTCTCAGCAGGACAAGCCCAAGGGGTCCCTGCAGTGGCAGGAGCTCTGGCTCCTGCGGTCCCAAAGGTGGTGGGGCTGCCACTGGGCTATGTGCCAGTACAGAATGACTGAGAACCCCTGCCTCTGAAAGCCATGTTTGATTGATGGCCAAAGAAATTAGCCTGTTTCCTGAACCCGGTGTGGAACCACTTGGAGTGATGCAGAGCAATATACCTAGATGAAGTTGCCTGTGTGAAGTTGCAATTACTTCAAATCTAGAAGGAGAGGCCGTGGACTGGGTGATGTTTCTCCACAATAAAGGGGCCCCAGAGTAGGGAAATGAGGATGCCTTCCTAGATGAACTTCGAGTTAGATTTGGACACACCGCACAAGCCTGCCAAGCAGCATCTGGAATCCGTGTCATAAGGCAAGGCAGAAGACCCATAGCCAAATACATTTGGGAGTTCCATAGCCTGGCTGGGAAGCTAAGGAGGTGGCCAGAGCACTTTCTGGTCTAGCACTTTCAAGATGGAGTAAATAAGGAACTGTGCCAAAAAACTGCCTATCCCGGGGAATTCTGGATGACCAACATGTGTGGTACCAACTGGCAACCACAGGGAAGCTAGATCTGTTGGAATATCAGCAGCACACAGCACATGATGGTTGCGCCCGACGAAGCCAAGAAAAGGGCCTTCTGGTGCTCAAAGGGGAAATAGCCCCTCCCTCGACCCCAAAGTAGAGTGCAACACCCTTCCGGAGCCTGCTTCCAATGTGGGAAAAAAGGCCATTGGGCTGCAAATTGCCCAGCTCCACAGCCCATGTCAGTGCTCAGTCTTCCAAGCCAACCAAAGGCCAAAAGGACACCAAGAAAGACAAAGGAGAAGATGCAGATGACACAACAGGTTGTGGAGGTCTCTCTCTCCATCCAGGAAGGGGGACAGAACTCTGACCACCAGCAAACCTAATCTGGTCCTCTATGACAGTGACAGCGAGGAGGAGGATGACCTGATGGTAAGTGGAACTATCAGCCCTTTGACTACGCAGGTGGAAATGTTAGTGCCCCACTCAGGAATAAGGAGGTCTTCACTGCCCTGGTAGACTCAAGTTGCACCTGCTGCTTGGTCAGCCTATGAATGGTAGAAAAGATGGAATTGAGACTTAAGAAATTGAGGCAGCCTATGAACTTTGAACAAGTTGATGGTTCACTCGGGGGTGTGTGTGCCTGCAATGTACCTAATGGAGCCAGTGAGATTGAAGACAGGGAGCTATGAGAGACCATTTGGTTTATAGTATTCCCAAAATGGCAGAGACTATGATATTGGGGTTGGCATAGCTGAAAAAGTAGAATCCAGCAGTTAAGTGGAAGGGAAACAAGTGACGCTTGAGAAGTAATGCAGCGAACTACAGTAAGTGAGGATGATGCACAAAGTTGGCAAAATATCATTGGTGGGGAAGGGGAAGACAGAGCCCATTAATGATCTAGCTGAGAGTGTTAGTGCGGTTGAGCATCTCAAAGAAATACCGGGACCTAGCAGAAGCATTTAGCAAGCGGGAATTGGATGTACTCCCTCCCCATCGCCCAATGGACTGCGCAATTGAAATACTGCCTGGGGCAAAATTAGCCAAACTAAAGATGTACTCAATGACCCCAAGGGAAATGGAGGAGCTCAGTAACTCTGTGGACAAAAATCTAGCTAGGGACTTCATCCAAATGGCAAAATCCAGAATGGCAGTCCCCGGTGCTCTTCAAAGGAAAAAAAGATGGTTCTTTGAGATTGTGCATGGATTTTTGAGGGATTGAGTCTGCATAGAAAATATGTAACCCCTCCCCCTTATGAAGGACATGTGTCAGAATGTTTACAGCACACACACACACACACACACACACACACACACACACACACACGGGCTAAGCAAAGCCAGGCAGTGAATCAGTCTTCTTCAACTCTATATGGAGAACTACAATGCAGATACACGAGGAGAGAGTGATACATGAGAGAGAGAGATTCCCTCTAATGGCCTCCTTTATATAGACAGCTTCTTAAAGGGCAATAACCCTGCTGACTCATCCTCAGTTTTAAAGGGCCACATCCTTACAATGGCTGGTCAGCTTTAAATCTGCATTACCGACACTCCTCCCATTTAAAACTGAACATCTGATAATCCAAATGCTTTAACATATTCCTGATTTTTGTACAAAGATATAGGCTTCATTAATATATCAGCTATATTATGGTCAGTAGAACATTGCTGTAATCTTATTAGTTTCTCCTTTACAGCCTCCCTAACATTACAATATTTGATGTCTACATGTTTACTCCTACTTCCAATGAGATCTCCTTTTGCCATCTTTATACATGCAACATTGTCTTCAAACACTGGTACGGCTTCTTTTATATTCATTACATCCTTCAGTAATTGTACATACCAGGTTATTTCTGAACAAGCTTCACAAACGCTATGAATTCCACTTCAGCAGTAGAGAGTGCTACTGAAGGTTGTTTTCTGGATCTCCATCCAATTATAGTAAATAACTAATAACATGCAAATAATACAACAAACCCTGTTTGATTTTCTATCCTGTATATCATTTGCCCAGTCACTATCTACATAGCATTTTAATGAGAGGTCACCGGATGGTTTTATCCACAGTCCTACGTCCATTGTTCCTTTTAGATACCTTAATATTCTTTTTACTCCTAACCAGTGGTGGTGTTTTGGTGCTGCAATGTGCCGACTTAATATACTAACAGCATTGGTTATATCAGGCCTTGATTGTCATTCTCTTTAACTCTGACTTCCTCCATTTATCTTGTTGTTCCTTAGGCAATGACCATGACCATACTGTATCTCTTGGTAATTATGGGGTTCATTCCTAACACTATCTACTCTAACCTCCCTTGCAGTGAACTGCTTAGGAGTTAACCCTTTATCATACCCTTCAGGTCTCCTATGTATACCTCTGTTTGTTTGCCTTGGGTTTTTCTTACTCACAGGACACACCCTGTATTTTTCCTCCTTACAAACAGCGCCCTCTACATACATCTTGCACTGCTTTGGTTTTTGCTGTGGCTTATGCCACCTAACTAGGTCTGGCATCTTCTGCAACTCTCTAACACTCGCATGCTCCACCTCCCTATGTAACAAATGAACAGTTACCATGTGTAGCAGCATTTGTACGAGTTCATGCACAACTATTCTCCTGCCTTCCTAGAATGTACAGGCCATTCTTCTTAACCCATCGTGCACGTATCTTTCCACCTTTTCTAATGGAGTACTGCCCTCCTGCAAACAGTATTTCATAACCCTGCCTGTCTAACCTAGATACACTTAACAGATTATGATTTAATGCAGGTACATATAGAACATTGTACAATGTTTCTCCTATCTCAGGTACATAAACGTTACCTTCCCCTTTTACAGCAGTTCTTTGACCATTAGCCAGATTAACACATGTTTGCACAGTTGGTTTCAAACCAGAAAACGCTTGTGGATCATTTGCGATATGCTGACTTGCCCCACTGTCCAACAATCAAGTGTTCCTGGTGTTTGCAAACACTGTCGCTGCCAGGAAAAATGATGCTGGAGAACCACTCCTCATGTGTCTCACCGCTCCTCTGTTGCTCCTCTCAGGGCAGCATCTCTGGAGATGCTCAGTAGAACCACACATGTAGCATCTCTTCACTGTGTAAATTGTCTCAGCTACTCTGCCAGCATCCTGGATTGTTGCAGATGCTGGTCTGTGCTGAGCTCCCTTTCCTGGTTGTCTCTCCAGCCATTTCTGCTCCTCCTCCAACAATCGACCAGTCAAATATGCCATGGTTAAATCCCGCTCTTGCATGGACTCTAGGCTAGTCACAAGAGTGTCCCATGAACTGTCCAAGGAACTGAGCACCACATACACCTTGTGTGCCTCAGTAAACATCATTCCTTTGTCCTCTAACTCAAGGAATGTCCCTCTCATAGCTTGCAGATGTGTGGACATGCTTTCCCCCTGCTTCAGTTGTGCTTTATACAGTCTCCTTGTCAGCAACACTTTACTGCATGCAGTCTCTCTCACATACACACTGCGCGAAGCCTCCCAGCACTCTTTCACTGGAGACCCCTCATGTGTATCAGCTGACTGTCTTCTAAAGCCAGAATTATGCTGGCTAATGTCTTTTCATTTCTCCTCTGGTCCCCATCATCCAGGACTGATGATGGATTAGAAATGATCATTCACAACTCCTCCCTCTGCAGGTACATCTCCACCTTTACACTCCAGGAGAGGTAGTTTGTCTCATTCAGCAGAGACACCATGAAACCTCCTCCCATTATGCCGACAGAGGCCATGTTGCCTGCTTTCTTTCACAAGCCACTAACCATTATCAAACCACGATGTACAACCCATCTGGCTCTGGTACAAGCTTTCACTGGGTTTCTCTTCTCTCTAGTCTCTCTAGTCACTCTGGCCTTCTCTCTGGACTGGGCCTATAACCTGTCAGAGTGTTTACAGCATGTCTACTATTTTGAAACAATTATATATATACACACATGTGCTAAGCAAAGCCATGCAAGCAATCGACATGGAGAACTATAATGCAGATACACGAGGAGAGAGTGTGACACATGAGGAGAGAGAGTGATACACAAAGAGAGAGAGAGAGACTCCCTCTAATGGACTCCTTTGTATAGACAGCTTCTTAAAGGGCAATAACCCTGCTGACTCATCCTCAGTCTTAAAGGGCCACATCCTTACAATGGCTGGTCAGATTTAAATCTGCATTACCCTGACAATACGGTAGGATACCTGGCTAAGGAGAAAGTGTTCACCAAACTGGACTTGAGAGAAGCATACTACCAAGTAAGAATTAAGGAGGGAGAAGAGTGGAAAACAGCCTTCAATTTCCCCTTAGGGTGTTACCAATTTCCAGTGATGCCCTTCAGACTGCAGAAAGCACCTGCAGTGTTCATGCAGCTGATAAACAAAATGCTGCACGAGCATCTGTATAAGAGGGTGTTGATGTACCTGAACAACATCTTCATTAATTCTGAAATGATGGAAGGTCGCGTAAAGTTAGTGTGGGAAGTGGCAAGTAACAGGCAGTAGGGAGAAACCAGAGCTGCTTAACTCATTCTTTGCATGTCTTTACGCGAAAAGAAATTATAGCCCAACATACCAAAAAAATTACTGTAAAAGACAAACTAGAAATAAAAATTAAAATAAGCAAGAAAATGGTAAGAAAACACCTAGCTAACCTTGATGAATATAAATCACTGGGACCTGACAGATTACATCCCAGAGTTCTGAAGGAGCTGTCAGATGTTATTTCAGAACACCAGGGAATTACCTGAGGATTGGAAAAGGGCTGATATGGTTTCCATCTTCAAGAAAGGTGGGGGGGAGGGAACAAAGCCAGGAAACTACAGACCAATCCGTCTAACATCAAGACTCACAGAGAAATTTTTGCTCTTACATTCTGTCTGGCAGAAAGATAATGGTGGTGTTTTCCAAACCCAGTAGCAAAAACAGTGATTATATGAGGGTGCAAAAATGCAAAATAAATGCACCTACTTTATAACAGGCTAACTTTAAAGTTATCATCACTCCTAAAATGTACAAAGCACAAGCCACTGATTATTTAAAAAAAACAACTCTGCAATACATCTGCATTTTAAGAAAAATGTTTCTCCAAAAAGTCACTTAGAAAGGGCCATGTGACTCAGTAATTGAGTTTAGAAGAATTCTGTTCTTTTAAAGAAACCCTCTAATTATGGCTCTTACCCCCATCCATAAACTAAAGTGTAAGCTTATCATTGCCTTAATGTGTTAAGATAGACTAGACTAGACTAGACTAGACTAGACTTCTTTATTGGCCAAGTGTGATTGGACACACAAGGAATTTGTCTTTGGTGCTTATGCTCTCAGTGTACATAAAGAAAAATAAAATACATTCATCAAGAATCATAAGATACAACACTTAGTGACAGTCAAAGGTTACTAATAAGCAATTAAATCATACTAGGAAACAAATAAAACAATATAAATTGTAAAGATACAAGCAACATGGTTATAGTCGTAAGTGGGAAGAGATAGATAATAGGAAGGATGAGAAGAATAATAGTAATACAGTCTTAGTAAATAATTTGACAGTGTTGTGGGTTTAGCAGAGTGATGGCATTCAGGGAAAAACTGTCCTTGTGTCTAGTTGTTCTGGTGTGCAGTGCCTATAGTGTTGTTTTAAGGGTAGAAGTTGAAACAATTTATGTCCAGGATGTGAGGGGTCTGTAGATATTTTCACAGCCCTCTTTTTGACTCATGCAGTATACAGGTCCTCAATGGAAGGCAGGTTGGTAGCAATTGTTTTTTTTCTGCAGTTCTAATTATTCATTGAAGTCTGTGTCTGTCTTGTTTGGTTGCAGAGCCAAACCAGACAGTTATAGAGGTGCAGATAACAAACTCAATAATTCTTCTGTAGAATGAGCACAATTACCAGACACAAACTCTGTAGATGAGCACAATTGCCAGCTGGTTAATTTTATTTCTAAATACCAGCCATTTCGCCATTTCTACTTTTTAAAAAATTACATTTTAACTCTGTTTTTAATCTTTGCACTAATAAATTGATATCTGAAAAAGGACAGAAATTCCCAATGTTGTCAAAGATTTAGAAACTTCCTTTGTCTTCTTGCAGTCAAGAGAATTTCTCCCTGTTTACTAGCACATGTCAAGAAGCCCAGCCGTTTTTTTGGCAAATGATCATTCTCATTCCTGCTCCTTCAGAGCATTTTAAACTAGGATGAGCACCATTCTTCTGCTCAGGTCTGAAGCTGGAGGTAATAGCACGGACTTCTGCCCTTTTACAGAGTTTTAGGGCTGACCACAACATTAGGGCTCCAATGGGAGAAGAGTTCTACCTTTTTCTTGCCATGAGAAAAATTACAAAATCAAACGTAAGGATGACATGATGCAATTCCCATAAGTACACATGACATAATTTGCACAGGGAACCCTGGAAAATGGCATATCCCAGGCATCCAGCCTTCCCAATGCTTTTCTTGGCATGCTCAGTAACATTGAGATGGAAGAGACCTCAGAAGGGAGCAGAAATTATAGAAAACTTCCTAGGAACCTTGGTGCACCAATGATGGATGTTGGGAAATCTCCATGCTTTTGCTGCCATAAAAGCAACAAAGTGACACTGAAGCTTTTGTTGTGCTCCTGATAGAGGATGCTAGTTGCCAAAATGGGCCAATTGTGAGAATGAAGTCTTCTAAATCCATCTGGATCTGCTTGGGAGAGGGCACTGACCCCCAGAATTTCATTCACTGACCAGCTGCAAAGGGCACACAAGCTGCTCAGCTTCAAGAGTATGAAAAGAAAGTAAATGGATTTATGAAGATTCTCACTCATCCAGGTCATGGTTGTCTCAAAGGTGCTTTTTCCAGAGGCAACTGGACTTCGTTTTTTCTTTGAAGACGTTTCGCTTTTCATCCAAAAAGCTTCTTCAGCTCTGACAGGATGCTTCAATTTGTGTTCGTTGCAAATAGCTGGTCATTTGCATCCTTTTGGAAGGTCATTGGTCATTTAGCAGAGTCATTTAACTCTGCTAAAGCTAACATATTCAGGGATTCCATCTATCCTCTCCCTTCATTATTAATGAAATAGGAACTGTAAAAGTCTGTTCAAAATGTGGAATAACCATCTTTCTTTCTTTCTTTCTTTCTTTCTTTCTTTCTTTCTTTCTTTCCTTTCTCTTTCTTTCTTTCTGCCCTCCCATTTCTCCTCCATTTTTCCATTTCTCCCTATTTACCTTTTTCTGTTCACTCCTCTCTTCCTCTCCCATATCTTTCTGTCTTCCCCTCCGTCCCATTTGTGTTCCCCTTCCCTTTCTTCCTTCTTAGCATATTGACTGTTTTCTCCTGTAACTGGTAATATGTACTTTCTACCAATGCTCTTCATCTTGCAAAGCATTCTATAAACAGCAACAGCTGATATTGATTTATAAACAGCAGAGCCAGCTTGTGATTTGGGGTATTATTTTCCCAACACCCCAGCTTAATTATTTGCAGACAGTTATTCAGCCTACTGGATGGCACTCTGCCTTGTGCTTGGGGAAAGAAGTAGAACTGTATTTCTTAACACCTCCTGCCACACTCTGCAAAAGTGTGACATGAACTGCTAGTATAGTTACTATAATTTTCTATAACTTCTAGTATAGTATAGTATAATTTTCAAGGTCATGCACAATTTTGGCTCAGAAAAGCAATTAATTTCTAGGCTCAGTATTTCAAATATCAAGTCACACTTAACATTGAATGTTATTCTCTCACGGTCTGTAAACCCTTCCAAAAATTGCACTGCCCAGTATTTGCATATTTATTAATTTTAAGATATTGCATATTGCACCGCATGCATATTATGGAGAATTATGGAGAAGAGCCTTGGTGGTGCAGCAGATTAAAGTGCTATTAAGTAACACCAGCTGCCTGCAATTACTGCAAATTCAAATCTCACCAGGCTCAAGGTTGACTCAGCCTTCCATCCTTTCGAGGTAGGTAAAATGAGGACCCGGATTGTGGGGGCAATAAGCTGACTTTGTATTTTAAAAAAAGAACACTGCTTGGGGGGGCTGAAAGCCCTACTAAGCAGGTATATACAAAAGTATGAAGGCTATTGCTTAATGCATTGTAAGCCGCCTTGAGTCTCCAGAGAAGGGCGGCATATAAATCGAACCAATAAATAAATAATAAAGAAAGAAAAAAAGAAAAATCACAGCAAAAGATCACTAAATTAATGAAATAAATATTTTAAACTGCTCCTTCCATTTTGTACAGTGGCTGCAGACACACCCACATATACAAAAATCAGAGTAAATAATTCTTAATTAAAACAAATAAATATTTAATAACAAGACAGAAACTCAATTCAACATAGAAACGCTACTATAAAGGAATACTTTCTTTTAACCTCTGGAGAAGAAGGACCAATTGATATACTCTCCTATTACTCTTGTGATTCTCAAAAGGTATAAATTTGGTTTCCAGGTTCTGTATTTTTCTATCCAGACCCTGGGCAATTTTCAGCATGGTGCCAACATCTTATGCTTTAGGTTATGCTGTTTTTAGCATTTTGAAGAAGCTGCAGTGATGTCACATGTTATGTTGTCAGGCAAATGACATGAATGAAGGCACTTTGATGAACACTATCAATTACATTGTTGCAACAACCATTTTGAATTTTTTTTATTTCCTCTGCATATCTTTCAGCTTCATTTTTGATAGCAGTGTTTCAATATTTGAGGGGTTGCCACAGAGAGGAAGGGTCAAGCTATTTTCCAAGGCACCTGAAGGCCAGACAATGAATAATGGTTGGAAACTGATCAAGAGAGATTCAACCTAGAAATAAGGAGAAATTTCTTGACAGTGAGAACAATCAACCAATTTAACACCTTGTCTTCAGAAGTTGTGGGAGCTTCATCACTGGAGTCTTTCATGAAGAGATTGGACTGCCATTTGTCAGAAATGGTGTAGGGCAGGGGTCCTCAAACTATGGCCCACGGGCCACATATGGCCCGCTGACTCAATGTATCTGGCCTGCACAGTGGTTCAGCCCCATCCCTTGCCCCACCCCTCTCCTTCCATTGCTGGCTTTTCCTGGCTGACCGGGGCCTGGGGAGGAGGTGCCTCGCCAAACACAAGCCTGCACCTCCCCCATCACTCCTCCTCCAGCCGTCAGCCTTATCTTCCAGAATTTATCTGAGCATCTGCTCATTTCAATTGCACTGTAGCTGCCTGCAAAGGTAAGACCGAAGGGTGCGGGCAAGCGGGTGGGTGGGTGAGGGCTGGCTGGCAGAAGGATGATGCCGGTAGCACAGTCATGTGCTCTGGGGCAGGCAGAGGAGGGGTGGTTGGCGGAGGGGTGATGCTGGCAGGGGGTGGACTGATATGCACGGGGAGGAAGAGGAGCGTGCGGGAAAGGGTGGTGTCAGAACCCTCCCTGGCTCTTCCCCAAAATGCCTTGCACCAGCCAAATCCCCTTCCCTGAATGCCACCACCGCCACTCCCCGCCTTGCTTGGTACACTAACAGCTGCACTTCAGACAGGACGGCAGTGGCGGGGGGGGCTAGTGAGGCTTTCTGGAATGCCACGAGGCCTAAGTGACCAGGGCGGCAGCAGCAGGTGGACTGATGTGCGCAGGGAGGGGAGCTTCCCCTGAAGCGTCTCACACCAGCTGAATCCCATCCCGAATGCTGCCGCCATTCCCTGCCTTGCTAGGAATGCTTGCGGTGGCACTTCAGATAGGATGGCAACAGCAGGGGGGCTAGTGAGGCTTCCCGGAATGCTCCCTGGCTCTTCCCTGAAGCACCTCGCACCAGCCAAATCCCATGCCCCAAATGCTACCACCGCTTCCTGCTTTGCTTGGGATGCTCGCCCTTCGCTACCCAGTTCCAGTGGGGCGGGCAGAGTTTAATATCTGCCCCTGGGGAGCTTGTCAAGGGAGAGCTGGAGTAGCAAGATCCCTTCCAGGAGGCCCTCACAATAAAGAGGACCCATTGCCCCTACTTCGCCTGTCAGATGGCAGTGAGGTAACAAAGGTGGCAGCGAGCAGCAAGGCAGGAAACCCCTCAACCTCTGACCCTGTGGATGGCGCCTCTGCTGTGGATGAGCTTGCACAGTGGCAGCAAGAGCAGGGACCTGCAGTAAGGGTGGTCTTCCTCCTCCCCACTCAAGAAAAGGGTTTTGTCGCAGCATTCTGAAAAAGCGGCATTGTAGATTTTAAGTTTTCTTAATTGGAAAATGTGAGCACAGATTCCGTGCTCCCCTATCCCTCTTTGTAGTTTTCAGATTGAGGCTATGGGCTCCTCGATCAAGAGCGGGGCTGAGGGGAAGCCAGCCTTAATTTCAATAGCCAAATTGGGAGTGGGGAGGGGGAGGGGGAGAGAGAGGCAGAGCTTTCTGGGAAGGCAGGCCAGTCTAGTAATTTCTCATTTTCCCTTCCCCCACCAATTAAGGGGGCAGGCAGGCTACTATACTTGGTAGTCTAACTCAGCCCAGGAGGGCAGAGGAGGCCCTTGTGCCAGAAGGGGTTTGCCTGGGTCTCATGGCTTCTGCTTCAGCCATAATAAAACACATTATCTTGGCAAGGGAGCTATTGGGGAGGGGGCAAAGGAATCAAGCCCAGAGGAGAAGCACCCCTTTCCTTCTTGTCTGTTCTGAGGCATGAGGTGGAGCAGCAGTGGAGGGAGAGCAAAAGGAGCTCCTGCTGGTTAGGAGACTTGGCCGGGGAACAGTTCCAAGTATGTGGAAGGTTGCTGCTGAGGGGTGCCTGTTTCCAGGTTCTGGAGTAGACATAAATCTGCTCCTTTGCCTCTCTAAGGAAGCCCAGCTCTTGGGCTGTATCCCTTGCCTCCCACCCACCCAAAACAAGGAGAGGCAATGCCTTCCCTAGTTTGATCTACTTGTTGATTGTAAGCTTTTAGGGGCTGAGAAGAATTGCTGCAAAACTATAATAATATATTTAAATAGTCTTCCGCCTTCTAACCTTAATATATTTGTGGTTATAATAAATTCTATTATGTCAATATGTATACTACTATTTCCCCAATTTATACTTTCTACGTTTTTCTATTAGTTTTAATACAGTCACCATACTGAAAGATATTTTATCTCTATCCATTCTTAACCTTTTTAGAATTTCATCATTTATTGACTTTTGATAACTCTTTTATCTTTCTCTTTTGGAATCTTATATTTCTTTCTAACGTTTTTGCACAGACTGAATGTTCCCTCTGACTTACCCCTTGTATCCTTCTGCTGAATCATTTGAATACCCATCCATAACCCTTTCCTTATTTTTGGGACATCTTTCTTTTTCCTCTCTGTTCTATTGCAAACTCTTGAAGGATTGTCTATTTGATTCATAGTACTTATTATTACTGTCTCTTCAGTGTTTTTGTCTTCTTGTAACTTATTTTGATTTGTCTCCTCCACCACTCCTTCTAATTTCTCATCTGTCTTCTGAATATTATGTCCATCTTTTTCTACCATTTGTTGAGGGTCTCCTACACTCACATCTTTATCTTTGAACAATCCCATCATCTCCTTATGATTCTTTGTCACATTTTCATAAATACTTTTAAGCATCACTAACATTTCTTCATACATCTTTATTGTCTCCCGTTGAGTCATTTTGTAATAGTTTAATATAAAAGTTGTTCAATATACCACTAAGATTTCAGTGTCCCAATATCTAAAAACTCCAAAGAAGCCAGTTATTAATAAAATTTAGTCAATCACAAAATTATACCTTCAAGTCCACTAAATTTATAGTCCTTAAAAGCTATAAATTGATAATTTACAATCTTTATAATTTTCCAGTTTACACTTTCCCAAATGTCCAGATTTTAAAGTCTTATTTATTTTCTTCTTCTTTTTTTCTTCTATCACCTTTCTCCTTTTGCCTCATAGGATGTTCTGTCAAATATCATTAGTAATCCAAATCCAAATTGGACCACCCAGTGTCAGGTATGCTTCCTTCAAAATCCAGGAAAGAAAGGACCAGACTCCATTGTTATGAAGAACTGTACTTTTACTAGTAAAGAACTGAATGCAACCATATCAAAGCTGAAACTAATTACTATATGCGCGAAATCTATATATACAAATCATCCCCTCCCACTGTCCATCATAAATCACCCAATCCGCAGGTCTTCTAGGGGTCAGGTGGAAGCACGTCTAGCCGCGTCATCAATCAGGAATGGTTGGCCAATAACAGCAGTTTCGTTTTCCCCTTCTAAGCAGACTTTCATCTAGTAAGATTTTATTTTCCCCCCATATCCTCTCCCCCTTTCTATGGCAGCCAAGCAGTAAAACGGAGGCTGACATTTGGCCCCTCTGCACCAGAGACGTTAGTCCTAAATAGGGAAAGAGGAAACAACAAAGAAAACAATATAACACAGATATCAGGGTTTATCAGGATATTTGGTGTGAAACAATTGTATTTTCTTTGGTGCCCGGACATCACGTTTATTCATCCATTCAGTTGCAATAATGGGAAATGTTTCCAGGCCACCAGATATTGCACCTTACCGTGTGCTTTCTAGAGTCCAGGATCTTTTTAACTTCAAAATGTTGCTCCCCTTCTATTAAAATGGGGACGGGGGGAGGGTCCTGACCTGGACGCAAAGGAGACAAGTGTTCTGGTTTTAGTAAACTAACATGAAACACTGGGTGGATACGTCTCAAGGTTTTAGGTAGTTCCAATTTGACTGTGACTGCATTAATAAGTCTAGTGATGGGGAAAGGGCCCACATATTTAGGGCCCAGCTTTTTTGATTTTTGAGAGGTCTGCAAATATTTGGTGGAAAGGTAAACCTTATCACCCACTTCATACATATGTGCCAGACACCTTGTTTTGTCAGCTTGAGTTTTATGTGCTTGGTAGGCCTCATCTAACGCTTTTCGAGTTACTGCCCAAGTACTTCTAAGTTGCTCAATCCACTCAATCAAGGAAGGATTCTGTGGGTCATCCTGAGGAAGCTCGGGGATAGGAACAAAGTCTTGGCCCGATGCTACCTTAAATGGAGTGAACCCGGTGCTGCTATGGATGGAGTTATTATAGGCCACCTCTGCAAATGGTAGTAAGTCTACCCAGTCGTCTTGTTGGTAGTTTATGTAGCATCTCAGATACTGTTCTAGCACACCATTGGTTCTCTCGCAAGCCCCATTTGTCTGAGGGTGGTGGGCGGAGCTTAAGCCCTGGGCGGAGCCTATCAACTTTAAAAATTCCTTCCAGAATTTGGAAGTAAATTGTACACCTCTGTCTGAAATTATAAGTTTTGGAGCTCCATGCAATTGATAAACATGTCGAATGAACAATTTGGCAAGGGTTTTTGCTGAAGGGATTTTAGAACAAGGGATGAAATGCACTTGTTTGGAAAATAAGTCCGTCACTACCCAAATGACTGTGCACCCCTCACTCTCTGGTAAGTCAACAATAAAATCCATGGATATTTCCTTCCAAGGAGCATTCGGCCTCGCCACACTTTGAAGCAAGCCAGGGGGCTTCCCTAGAGGTCTTTTAGCGGAGGCACACACCAGGCAGCTTGCTACGTATGCCTCTATGTCCTTTTTGAGTGCAGGCCACCAGAATTGTCTCTTGACAAGCTGCAAAGTTTTAACAAAACCAAAATGTCCCGCCACCTTGGCATCATGGGCATACTGCAATACTGTTGTTCTTAAGCTGGCAGGCACATACAATTTTGCCCCAACCCAGGGTAGTCCATCACGGAGGGTGCATTCATTCGAGTGGGTTTTAAGCCACTCGTCCATTTTCAGGGCTTCACGTAGTTTTTGAAGCAAATCGCCCAAGAGGGCCGGATCGGTCCTTGTTGTGCCCAGGTACTTGCTGGCACTGCTAGTTGTGTCGAAGGGATGATAGGTCGCACCACCTCCTTCTTTGTGCTGTTGTATTGAGGCAGTCTGGAGAGTGCATCTGCCATGAAATTCTTCCCTCCAGGAAGATATTGCAGAGTGAAATTAAACCGGTTGAAGTGCTGGGCCCACCGAACCTGTTTTGGTGACAGTTTACGTGGTGTCTTCAACGCTTCTAAATTTTTATGGTCAGTCCAAACCTCGAACGGATGCCTGGCCCCTTCCAGAAATTGTCTCCATGTTAACAAAGCCCATCGCACTGCAAAAGCTTCCTTCTCCCATATGGCCCATCTCCTTTTGGTTTCTGACAATTTTGGGGATGTGTAAGCACAGGGTTGCAAATTCCCCTTGGCGTTTTTTTGCAAAAGTACTGCCCCTACGGCTACGTCGCTAGCGTCTGCCTGTACCACGAAAGGTTCTTCCATGTTCGGGTGTTTGAGAACTGGTTCAGCAGCAAACAGCCGTTTCAACTTTTCAAATGCCGCTTGACATTCCATAGTCCATTCAAGAGGCCGAGAAGGCTTTGGTTTTAATTCCCCCTTTGTCTTTAGAAGATTGGTTATGAGTAGTGCGATTTTGGCGAAAGAGGGGATAAATTGTCTATAAAAGTTAGCAAATCCCAGGAAACTCTGTAGTTGCTTGCGGGTGCGTGGCGCGGCCCATTCCATTACAGCTTTGACTTTACCAGGATCCATCTCTATTCTCTCATGCGATATGCGATAACCCAGGTAGTCAATTTTGTTTTAGTGGAACTCACACTTAGAAAGTTTGGCATATAGTTCAGCAGCCCTGAGTTTTTTCAGGACAGTTCGCACCAATCTCACATGATCGTTCATGTTCTCAGAGTAGATAAGAATGTCACTCAAGTAGACCAGCACCCCCTTGTACAGGTGCTCATGCAGTACTTCATTGATCAATTGCATGAACACAGCAGGGGCTCCCTGTAGTCCAAAAGGGAGCACCTAAATTGGAAACATCCCAAGGGGCAATTGAATGCCATTTTCCATTCATCCCCCTCTTTGATTCTCATTCAATAGTATGCCTCTCGTAAGTCTAGTTTGGTGAAAACTTTTCCCTTCCCTAAATGAGCTAACATGTCTTTCATGAGCGGCAAGGGGTACACGTTTTCCATGCAAATTGCATTGAGATTTCGATAGTCGAGTACGAGACGGAAGGAGCCATCTTTCTTTTCCCGGAAGAATACTGGCGCTGCCACCCTGGGTCAGGCTGGTTGAATAAAACCCCGCTCTAAATTCTTATCAATGAAGTTCCGCAGTTCCCCAAGTTCTCGGGGGGGTTATGGGGTATATTTTGGGTTTAGGGAGCTTCACCCCGGGCAGAATTTCAATGGTACAGTCCGTAGTTCTATGTGGGTAATGCATCTGAAGCCTTCTCGCTAAAAACTTCACAAAGATCCCAGTACTCTTTTGGAATCTTTTCCTCCCCTTCAATGTGACCTATGGCCACTTCTGCCATTTCAGGTTTTGTCCCATCCTCTAGGGGGGTTCTTCCTTTCCTAGTCCTGAATTTTTGGTGTGAATGCGTAAAACCCCCATCTTCCAATTAATCGTGGGTTCCATCTACGGAGCCAGGGTAGTCCAAGTATGAGGGGCCGTTCCATGCCAGGGGCCACAATGAACCTGAGAGTCTCTATGTGATTCCTCAACTGCATCTCAATCGTTTTGGTCACAAAAGTAGCTGGGGCCCCTCCCGCTATCGATCCGTCTAGTTGACAGAATGCAATGGGTCTTTTTAACGTTTTAAGCTTTAGGCCCATTTTCTCCACCACTTTTGGGCTGATTATGCACCTGGTGCACCCAGAGTCTAATAAGGCTAATATCTGCGCCTGTGTCCCCGTGGACGGCACCCTTAGTTCTATGGGGATGAGCATGGGGTCTTCGGTATGACTCACCAGATTGCCGGGGTCGGAGTCAGAGTCCGTTCCACTGTCCTCTGCAGTGGTCGGAGTTCCCAGCTCACCCTGGTTACAGGGAGCGAACTCAACGACTTCTCCTTCCAGGGCGGTTGCGCGAGCTTTTATGGGTGCTTTGTCAGCCTTCTTAGGACCTGGGGCGGTAACTTTTGGCATTGATTTGGAGAAAAACTCAGCAGCTCGATGGCCTTCTTTTCCACATTTGAAACATGTGAAGGGCTTCAATTTTGGCTTGGATTCTGCCCTCCCCGCGGTTGTCTTTGGTGCTCCTTTGCGATAGGTATAGGATGACAGGTCTTTTGCACCGCTTCCTCGAAGTCGGCTTCAGGCCAGCTCAATTTCCACGTCCTCAGCCGCTATATACCAACACCGCAAGTCTTCGGGGACCCCCCCAGGCTCTCAGTCTTTGTATATTTCTTTATTTAGGCCATCTTTGAAACTCTCTAATAGGGCCGCTTCTGACCATCCTTCATGTAGGGTGCCAACTCACGAAACTCTTGGGTGTATTCTGCCACTGATCTCCGACCCTGCTGGATACCCTTCATCCTGAGTCTCGCCTTCCGTTCAGCTAGGTGGTCTTCAAACCGTCTCCTAAGGGCCATCATAAACTGATTGTAATTTCTCAGCAGGGGGGAGTTGTTATTGTGGAGGACCACCATCCAATCAGCTGCTACTCCCTCTAGAGCGGTTGTGACACATCTCACTCGGGCTGCATCTGATAAATAATCTTCCCCCCCCAATCTTGCATGTGGTTCCAGACTTGGGTCAGGAAAAGCCCCAGGGTCTTCGGATTCCCATCATATTTTCTGGTCGGGGGGGAATTTTTGTTTTTTTCCGTTGGCGGGGGGGGGGGAACTGGCAAGGCTGGGGGCCCCTGGCCTGCTGCATCTCTCACTTGACCCCCAGAGGTTTGAACTGTTTCTCCTCCTGTTTCCTCTTCTTCACCCCCACATGCAGTTTCTCCTAGCTCTTCCCTGGGGTAATCTCCTCCCTTCCCCACAAGGAACCCATAAGACTCATGGCTTTTCCGGCTTTCTTCAACATCACGAATGAGTTGTAAGGCCTGGGCCAACATGAGGCTTTCCTTTTGCTCTTGCATCCATACTGCTTCCCCGCTGCGGGGTCTGGAGCTGGTTACTCCCCAGGGAGTCCTTCCCTGTTCTGGCAGTCTTTCCACTCCTACCGATCATCTGGCTTCCTCAGGTTCCTCCCTCAGCCGCATCTCTTCCATTCTTTCAGCTATCTCTCTTTCTGCTTGAAGTGAGGTCATTGCAGAGCCATACACTCCCATCGTTTCTTACTCAACCTCCTGATCAGACATAGTTTTGGTTTCAGCCCCCTCGGTGTTTGTCCAGGATGGCTGGAAAGATGAGTTTCAGCTTAATGTCAGGTATGCTTCCTTCAAAATCCAGGAAAGAAAGGACCAGACTCCATTGTTATGAAGAACGGTACTTTTACTGGTAAAGAACTGAACGCAACCATATCAAAGCTGAAACTAATTACTATACATGCAAAACCTGTATATACAAATCATCCCCTCCCACTGTCCATCATAAATCACCCAATCTGCAGGTCTTTTAGGGGTCAGGTGGAAGCACGTCTAGCCGCGTCATCAATCAGGAATGTCACGACGGTTGGCCGATAACAGCAGTTTCGTTTTCCCCTTCTAAGCAGACTTTCATCTAGTAAGGTTTTATTTTCCCCCATACCCTCTCCCCCTTTCTATGGCAGCCAAGCAGTAAGGCGGAGGCTGACACCCAGTTTTCTCAAGTCTTTCAAATCCGCCTTCCAATAAACAGTTTCAATATGGTTTTAGTCATTTGCAATTCAATTTGTCTTAAAAACCTTCAGAGAGCTCACTAGATATTTCCAAACATCCAAATAGCCTACTGAAATAGAATCAAGGTCAAGTGGCCTTCCAGGTGTTGCTTACTTTGTCTCCTTTTCTTTGTGTATATTAAACAATTATCACTTTCACTGAAGCTCCCATGCTGCAGTAATCTTCTTCCTCCAGTAGATGGCTCCCCCACTCCAAATCCAATATTAAACAGTGTACAAAAAACAGCTGATTGTCAACTGATCTGGGGGGGGGGTTAAGAAATAAAAGTAAAAAAAGCAGTTTCTCCCCATAATTACTCTTCAAGATGTTAAATCTTTTTCCAGGCTTTCTATGTTTTAAAGCTTCCCTTAAATATTACTTTCACATCTGAGTCTTTAATCTTTCTCCATGTATCCAATCGCCGTTTTCTTAACGTTTGGAGATTATTTTAAAAAAATCTTTTACTTGGGTTAGATCTCTAGAATAAAGGTTGGAAGTTGTCTCATCCAGTTTCAATGCTCTGTCCATGAACCACTCCAACACAAATCTTATTGTCCCAGTTGTCACAGCTTATGACTTGCCAAAAATGGCCGTCATCCCTGCTGCCATTCGGGAGAGCTTTCTTTGGACCTAACAAGGAAATTGTGGTTTCCCCTGTGGTCAACGAAGCACATCTCCTTCCTTCACCACACCTCCAGGGTGGCTTTGACCACGTAGGGTTTCCTGGCATATAGATACTGGCTGATTTTCATTGAGCTCAGCAGAGCTCCACTATTTTCAGCCACTCCTGCTGCAATGTTGACTGGTTCTCAAAAGTTAACCAAAAGAGCAACATGCAAACAAAAGCAAATAAAACACCCCCCAGGAGCAAAACAAATTAAACTTTAATTTGTGTATATTGTTTAATGGACTGCTAAATTGGTCATGCCCACCCAGTCACATGACCACCTAGTCACACCCACTCAGCCGGTCTGGCCCCTCAACAGTCTGAGGGACCATGAATTGCCTCCCTGTTTAAAAAGTTTGAGGACCCCTGGTGCAGGGTCTCCTGCTTGGGCAGGGGGTTGGACTAGATGACCTACAAGTCCCTTCCAACTCTGTTAATCTAATCTAATCTAATTTAATCTAATCTAATCTAATCATCTAATCTTGCCATCTGCAATAAGGGGGAATACTGCCAGTATAAAAGTATTTTTACAAGGTTGTAAGACTAAGGCAACATAATGAAACTGTCAAAGGTTCTTTGCATTATTTTTAATAACAGTAAAAATCACACTATTTAAATTTATTTATTGGTACTGGTGATGTATAGGTGTATGAGAGCTTTTTAAATCTTTAATTTTTAAAGGACTTTTTATTCTTCATACATTCTATTTTGGAAACAATTCTGAGTCAATTTTGAGTCTTTTTTTAGGGCTTCCGGTATGACGTCACAGCAATAAGGAGCCCTCCTAGAAACCCATTCCCTTTTTAGCATTTGGTGGTTTAATTTGGCCATTGCTGTGTGTGCTTAGATCGGCAAAAGAAGAGGGGATCACAGGGCAATCATGGAGTGTTGTGGATGCCTCAGGAAACCCTGAAATTCCCCCCCAAGATGTTGACGCTAAAAGAAGGTATCTAATATGGAGCCCCTAAGCTGTGGGTCTGCCGCTATCTGAAGTCTACTATCATCATACTATAACCAATAAGGGGCTGGTGGCTGAAATTGAAGATCGGATATTATCGCATTACTTCTATCTATATCAGAACGGACATTTGACTTCCTAAGCTAGTGATTGGGAACTGGCAGGAAGGAGAAGGCAAGAGACAAACACAAAAAAACTAACCGATGATCGCCGACGGCTGCTGGCTTGGATGAGATTGCTGTAGGAATGACACAGTCTGAAGGCGAGTGTGGAGCTGCTGCTGGATATATTGGACTTTTTTTCTTTTTTCTTTTTACTTGCTATGTGTCTATTTGAATTGCTTCAGACCGAGTTGAGTTGAGTGGTGAAAGGGGAGTGTGGTGACTCAGCTATATGATCCAAGTCTCCATTGGAGTGATCGGGAGAGAAAGGAAAGTGGAGGGTTTTTTTTTCCCCCAGTGGAGTTGTAATGTATAAAGGACTTGAATGCCATCTTGTGGTTGATACCGGAACTGCACTTTGAAGCAGTATACAGGATAAAGAGAATAAGACCAGGGTAAAGATATACGCTGTATGATAGAGTGGAGTACCCTTTTCTGTCTAACAAAGATGGCTACAACAATTACTACCAAGAAGAAGACACTTACAGTACCATCAATCTCATCTCCAGTTACGACCTCTCCAATGGCTCATAAATCAGCGGAAGATATGACATTAATAGCACCAACAGGCAAAACCTCAAGTACAACTGGAATACCCTCAAATCTTCATGATATTCTCAAAACATTACAAGATACAATGACGATAATGGTAAAAAACCAAGAAACAATGTCTAAAGGAATAGATGAACTGAAATCTGAGGTAACAGTGGTGAGGGATGAACTATGGCAAATGAATGTTAAAATGGAAGAGATGAATGTGATAATGGCCTCACATGGGGAGAAGATTGTGGAAATGGAGACTAGAGTGGGGGAAGTGGAGGACAAGGTAATATGATTGGAAGCAAGACAACCTAGGGTAAATAGGAAGTTGGAGTACGAACTAATATTTATGGAGATGGATAGGACAGCATTCTTTATACGGTTTCAGAATATCTTGGAGGACAAAGATGAGGACTTGGATCAAATTATGACGGATATGGTGGCAGAGATTACAGGGAAGGAGAGAGAAGTACACCGATATATAGATGAAACTTTTCCAGTATATACTAGTTATGCTAGATGTCATAACTTACCAAAAGAAGTTCATGTACGCTGCTCCAAAAAGACATTATGTGATGAGGTAGTACAAAAAGTGAGAGACCAAAAAATAACTTACAAAGGATGAGAAATAATTATACTACATCAATTACCACAACGAGTAAGAGAAATAAGGAAAAATTATGAATTTCTCATGAAGAGGCTCCAGAAGATGGGGATTCATTATAGATGGCTACTACCAGATGGGCTGATTATAAGCTGGCAAGATAAGCGGATATGTATAGAAGACCTAAGAAATGTGCAGGAATTTTTGACATGCACTTTAAAGCTGATAAGCAAGAGAGTGAGGAAGAGATAGAAAGTGAAAGCCAAGAAGAGTTGCTGGAAATGAAAGCGATAAAGGAGCAGAAGGCCTTAAGAGAACAAGGAAAAGACCAAATTACTGGCGGCTCGGGATCCTGGATGGTGATGAGACAAAAAAAGAAATGGATTGAAAGAACTAAATAAATAAAATGGCAGGAGACCGACTTCAGTTAATATCAATCAATATTAATGGATTAAACCAACCAAACAAAAGGAAGAAAATACAAATGAAGCTACAGCGGGGGAGATACCAAATAATAGGCTTGCAGGAAGTACATATTAAAAACGGTTACCAGAATTTGCTCCTATGTCCCAAATTAGGTGATTTATTTGTGACCCTGGCTGACCAAAAGAAAAAAAGGGGTTGTGTTATATATACAGAAATATTTGAAACCTAAAAAATTTTTTGCTGATAAAGAGGGAAGAGTCTTGTTGGTGGAAATTATACTATCCCAAAGGAAGGTTTTACTAGGAAATATATATGCATCTAACTGTAACCAGAAAAATTTCTATAATAGGATTTATAACAAACTAAACGAATTGGAGTATGAACATGTTTGCTTAATGGGTGACTTCAATGTGGTTATGGATGCCACTAAAGATTACGCTAGGGGGGATGGATATGGGGAACAGGAAAGGGGTAAGGAAGACATTGCTGTTGATATGTGACCAGATCCAGGATGAACTAGGATTGGAAGATGTTTGGAGAGCTGCACATCCAGATGAGGCCCAATTTATGTATTTTTCCCCTAGGCATAGGACATGGTCCAGGATAGATATGATCTGGGCTACTCCAGAAATATTAAGATTGGCTATGGAAGTAGAAATTGGACCAAATAAATGGGCAGATCACAATCCAGTGATAGTAAGTTGGAAAGAAAGAAAGTACAGAGGAAGGTGGACAATGAGGACAGATCTGGTAAGGGAGGAGGAATTTGTCACGGGATTGAAAAAAGAATTAAAGCTCTTCTAATGAGGAAAATAGGCGAGAGGACACCTCACTGCAAAATGTATGGGATACTATGAAAGCGGTTATAAGAGGATATTCGATAAAAATTTCGGCGCATAAATGGAAATTAAAGAGTGAAAGGAGGGGCAAAATTCTAGAAGAATTAGAAAAGGAAGAGAGGGCACTACAAGTAGATCTGAGAAATGAGAAGAAAAAAGAGAAAAAGAGCTTCTTAAGCATAAACTATCATTATTAAACCAAGAGGAATTGGTGAATAAACTTAAATGGGGGAGGCAACATTTTTTGAACATACTAATAAAGCAGGTAAATGGCTTTCATATAGGTTAAGAAAAGAAACAGAAGCAAAGAGAATTGACGCCTTACAAGATGGAGAGGGAACTCTTGTGGGGAATGTGGAAGGGAAAAAGAGGGTGATTATAAATTTCTTTGAGGAATTGTATCAAAAAGAGGGAATACAGGAGACGCAAGTAAGGGCATACCTTGAAAACCTGAAATTAGCTAAAATCCCACAAAATATGAAGGATATTCTTAATTCAGAGATTGGGGAAGGAGAAATTGAAGCTGCTATTAAGAAGCAGAAATGTGCTAAATCACCGGGACCAGATGGGGTGCCAGTTGAATTATATAAAGAGATATATGATGTAGTATTGCCAAATATGAAAGATTTATTTAACAAGGTACTAACTAGAGGTATAGTTCCCAGGTCATGGATGGAAGCTTATATCACATTGCTTCCCAAATCTGACTCTGATCAAACACAGATTAAAAACTATAGACCTATCTCCCTGCTCAATTCGGATTACAAAATATTCGTATCAATATTAGCAGGAAGGTTGAAGATTTTTCTAAATGAATATATCCATCAAGATCAAAACGGCTTTTTGCCATATAGATATTTACGAGACAATGTTAGAACCATCATGGAGACACTGGACTATTATGAAACGCATGCAGACAAAGAAATGGTTCTAATGTTCCTCGATGCGCAAAAGGCGTTTGATAGGGTCAATTGGGACTTTATTTTATTATAAATTGAGGAGATGGATTTTGGATCTAGTTTTACACAAGGTATCCGGGCACTTTGTACGGCGCAATACGCAAGAGTGTTAATTGAAGGTGAAACAACAGAGGAGATACAAATACATAGGGGAACTAGGCAAGGATGCCCGCTATCCCTGCTATTATTTATTTTGACACTGGAACCTTTACTAAACCAAATCAGACAAAACAAAGAAAGAAAAGGACTTAATGTTAGGAAAGAGAAGTTCAAAATACAAGCATTTGCAGACGATCTCATCTTTATATTGGAGGAGCCAGTGACTTCGGGGCCAAATTTGTTAAGAAGTATTGAGGAATTCGGTTGTCGAGCCGTGAACAGGCTCGCCATCACTTATGGGGTGGGACGGAGATTAGAAAAGGCAGAATGCAGCCAGAGCTGTCGGACTTACAGAGTTACAGCGACACTCACAATGGCACTTCACAGCAGGAGGCAGCTACAAACAAAGCCAGGAGCAGCGGAGACAACGGCAGGGAGGCGTGGCTGTTAACGTTTTCCTAAACGCGCTTCTGTGACGTGAACAGAGGCACGGTACTGCCAAACAGCTGTGGAGGGAGGGGAATGTCCCGAGGTTCTTTTATTTGCCGGATGTTAGGTTTGCTTTATGCCAAGTTCAGATATATAGCGCCACCTGGCTGCCTCCGGTAGCGCTGACTTTATTAATTTTTCCGGCTTGTTCGTTACTTTGCCTTGCTGCTTTTGGCTGTGTTCCAGTAAAGAGTTCTGGCTACTCCTTCTTAAAGTGTGGAGTCGTTTTTTCACATCAAGCTCGGGCAGGACGACAGGCCGAGAGAAAGTCAGCGCTCCCATTCATACACTATCTGTTAGTTTCTTGTTCTGTGGTGTGGCAGTCCGGATGGCGGAGGGGACGGAGCCAGGCTTGCTGGAGCCAGCGTTGGGTGAGGCCGTGGCTGAAAAAGTGCTTGGAGAGACAGAGGTCCCCTTGAGTGCCCCTACAGACCAACCCGTGGTGCGTGCCAAGCAGCGGCAGCGCATAGAGGACGTCTGCGAAAAGGGGGTGGCCATTGAGGCTGTTGGGAAAGGACTTGGCTATTCAGAGCAGACCGGTGAGGGGGAGTGGTGGCCAGGTTCCACGCACGCAGAGGCACAGTCTTCGCAGTCTTCGCTTGTTGGGCCGGCGTTCAGGGGATGGAGAGAGCACCGCTGGATGGAGGAGGATGATACAGATTGGGGATTGTTGTCAACTGGATCAAGTGCTTTGGACGCCCTGCGGGATCGATTTGGAGAAGGGAGTTTCAGGGATGCTCCCTCCTGGCAACCCTGGGCCACAGGGGTGGAGTCAATGCAGGGTACGTCTTGGCAGCACGGGGGCACAGCAGGGGCTAGCCCGGAGGTGAAATTTCGGATGGCGAGCCCTAAGCTGGGGAGAGACCGCAAAGAGCCAGGCCAGGTGGAAACGGAAACCTGGGACTTGAGACCAGCTCGGGGGCCGGTAAGGGACCGGGCTCCTGGATTACCACCACCTACAAGAGAGGTGGGGGCGGAGCAGAGAACCCACCGTGGGCAGGGGGATAGGGTCTGCCCACCGGCAAGAAGAGACATAGGGGATCGGCATCGAGTGCCTGATCATGGACCAGCATGGGCCCCGGGGCAAGGTCCCTGGTTGCCTCCACCTCAATGGGGTCAACCTCCCTATCAATGGGGTCCACCTCCATTACGGGCTTCGTTTGACGGCAGCTCAGATCGAGTGGCTCTGTTCTTGAGTCAGGTTCTCAACCACCTCGATCGTTTTGGCCACCTGTATGCTTCGCAATGGGCCATGATTGTGGATATAACGGCGGTGTTAACGGGAGAGGCCGCAGACTGGGTGGCTGGGTTACATAGGCATCATGCCCGTGAGCTTGTGGACGTGGGAAGATTTTTGGAAGCTCTGCGTGTGGTGTTTGAAGATGAATCGAGTGTTCAAGTGGCGGAGGGAGAACTGATGGCGCTTAGGCAAAAAGGCTCGCCTGCGAAGGATTATGTGCACAGTTTCCGCAAATTAGCCAGTCGTCTGGTGGACTGGCCGGAACGTATGCTGGTACAGCAATTTCGAATGGGGCTGGACCGCGAGTTGAGGCAGGCTTGTGCCTATCGCGGGTTGCCGCCTCGCTTGTCCGTCTGGTTTAAGGCCGCCATAGAGCTGGACATCTCCCTTCAAGAATTTCGTCCTCGCGTGGACTCTTTTGTTAGGCAAAGGAAGGTGCCATCTGAGGCGGTGCCAGACAACGTCCCAGTGGTCCGGCGTTCGGATCATCCATCCGACGTCCTTCCAGTTGCTAGAATGCCACAGCCGTCATTCCGGTGTTTCCGTTGCAACCGAGTGGGTCATCGAGCAGCGGATTGCCTCCTTCCAGTTCCTCGTACCCAATCCAAACCACAGGCGGCAAGAATGGGGATTGTTCCGAAAGGAGCAGGACGTGTCGTGGCCTCAGGGTTCAGTCGTGGCTTGGGACTGAACCCAAGCTGTCCAAGGGTCCACAGACCAACAGGAAGTCCGGAAGGCGCAAAAGTACAACTCGGCGTCGTCTGCGAGTAAGTTTCCTGTGGTGTCGGGAGATAGTGATGATGAGGACCCGGAAGATCCTATGGTGAGCGAGTCTGTAGGTCCTTTTGTGATACCTGTGGTTCTTCGTAATCGTAAGTGTCCGACAGGCCTACAATATGGGGCTTTGGTGGATATGGGCTGTACCCGCTGTCTTATTCGCAAAACGGTGGCTACCGCTTTGGGGGTACAAGTAAGACCATTACAGAACCCGGTGAAATTCGAGCAAATGGATGGGTCCTTGCTGGGGGGGGCTCCGGCCACACAGGTTACCGAAACAATGTTCCTAGAGATTGGGGACCATCAAGAAACCATCCAATTTATTGTTGTGGACCATATGATAGAGCCCGTTATACTAGGTCTTACCTGGTTAGACAGGTGTCAGCCACACATTTGGTGGGAGGATGGGTTTCGGAAACTACGAATCCCGCTGAGGTCAGCAGCACAGAACTCAGGCCGTATAGGAGGTTCTTCCCAACCAGCAGAGGCCAGGGAGGAGAGTTATAGGTCAATGGAAGGGTCAACACAACAATTGTATCCAGCTGTCTATCACGATCTGGCAGCAGTGTTTGACGAGGAGGAATGCGAAGCATTGCCGCCCCATAGACCCACCGATTGCGCCATCGAGTTATTGCCTGGGGCCACGTTCCCTAAACCTCGTATGTATTCCATGACCCAACCAGAATTAGCGGAGTTGCGACAGTATATAGATAAAAATTTAAAACGAGGGTTCATCACGGCCAGTAGGGCGAAGATGGCAGCACCTGTGTTTTTCCGTGAGAAAAAAGACGGAGGGCTACGCCTTTGTGTGGATTTTCATGGCTTGAATGCCGTCAGTGTGGAGCCAATATACCCGATTCCGCTAATGAAAGATCTACTGGCTGCACTGTCTACTGGGCGGATATTCACTAAACTTGATTTGAGTGAAGCTTATTACCGTGTGCGAATAAAACCAGGGGACGAGTGGAAGACCACGTTCAACTGTCCCCTGGGCAGTTACCAATACAGAGTTATGCCGTTCGGTCTGCAAGGCGCCCCTGCGGTGTTTATGCAACTCATCAACGAGGTTTTACACGAACATTTATACCGAGGCGTTCTTGTCTATCTTGATGATATCCTAATTTATACACGGGATATAACAGAACACACGGCGTTGGTGCGGCAGGTGCTAGAGAAGTTGCTAGCGGCAAAGCTGTTCGTGAAGTTGTCTAAGTGTGAGTTCCATAAAACAAAAATAGACTATTTGGGGTACCGGATATCGGCGGAGGGGGTAGAGATGGACCCAAATAAAGTAAAGACGATCGTTGAATGGCAACCCCCCAAAACCAGGAAACAACTTCAAAGTTTTTTAGGCTTCGCTAATTTTTATCGTCAATTTATTCCAGCCTTTGCTTCCATTGCATTACCGTTGACAGACTTGTTGCGCACCAAGTCCGTCGGAGGGAGGGCCAAGCCCACACAAAAATTGCCTTGGACTGCCTCATGCCAAACAGCTTTTGAACAGCTTAAGCATCTTTTTGTTCAGGAGCCTATCCTACAACATCCTGACTTAACACAGGCATTTGTAGTACAGGTGGACGCTAGCGATGTAGCGGTAGGAGCAATATTGCTGCAGAAGGACCAACAAGGTCAGATGCGCCCGTGTGCCTACACATCTAAGAAATTCAGTGCGACAGAACGAAGCTGGGCAATATGGGAGAAAGAAGCCTACGCGGTACGGTGGGCTCTCACCACATGGCGTCATCTCTTGAAAGGAGCAGCAAAGCCGTTTGAAGTTTGGACAGACCATAAAAACCTTGAGGTTCTGCAGACACCACGGCATCTGTCCCCTAAACAACTGAGATGGGCGCAGTATTTCCGGAGGTTTCGATTTCAACTATGACACATCCCAGCAGGCAGAAACTTCTTGGCTGATGCCCTTTCACGGATGCCGCAGTACCATAGTCAACGGGAGGAGGTGGTGGAGCCTTTAATCCCAGCCACTACATCGCTTGTTACAGGGGCGGTGGCTGCATTGCAGACGGAATCGCCATTCCTACACGAACTACAAACGGCGCTTCAACAAGATACATGGCTGGCACACAACTGGGCGGCACTGACTTTACGAGATGGTTTAGCCTGGTTTGGTGATAGGATGTACATTCCACCAACGCTGAGGTCAACAGTGTTGCGACGATGCCACGATGAGAAAGTAGCAGGCCATTTCGGGTTTCTAAAAACCCTTCATTTAGTGAGACGCCAATTTTGGTGGCCTAAAATGCGGAAAGAGATCGAGCAGTACGTAAGGAAATGTTCGGTCTGTGCATCTGCCAAACCGTGGTCGGGGAAACCTATAGGACTCTTACAACCTGTAGCCGATCCAAGCCGACCCTGGGAGGAACTGGCAATGGACTTTATTGTGGACCTCCCTTCCAGTAATGGATATACCGTAATATGGACAGTCGTGGACTTGTTCTCCAAGCAAGCACATTTTGTTCCTTGCTGGGGTCTTCCATCCGCTCGCCGGTTAGTCGACATGTTCGTGAAACACATCTATCGGTTACACGGAGTTCCAAAGCGCATCATATCAGATCGGGGAGTTCAATTCACGGCGAAATTCTGGAGAGGGTTTCTTCAGCGTATAGGATCTACGCAAGGTTTGAGTTCGGCATTTCATCCCAGCACGAACGGGGCAGCCGAGAGATTTTTACATTGTTACGTGAGTTATCAACAGACAGACTGGGCGGCTCTTATCCCATTCGCCAAAGTAGCGTATAACAACATCTGTCATCGAAGCACTGGACTGTCACCTTTCCAGATAGTGTATGGCCAACAGTTTTATGCCATACCAGAAGTCGAGCCACCATCGTCAAACCCCACCACACCCCAGGAGTGGGCTAGAAGAATCCAACAAACATGGCAAACCGTAAAGGAGACACTTAGACGAGCGGCTAAGGAATACAAAACATATATAGATAAGAAACGAACGAACCCCAAACCGTTTGCAATCGGGGACCGGGTTTTCCTATCCACCAAATATCTACGTCTACACCTACCTAGTAGAAAGCTTGGTCCGAAATACATAGGCCCGTTTCTGATTACACAGGTCCTCAATCCAGTGACAGTCAGGCTACACCTACCCAGGCTACTTGGTCGGATACATCCCGTATTCCATTGCAGTCTTTTAAAACCCGTGTCCGTAGACAAAGTAGGGTCCAGCCCTATCCCTCCAGGACCTAGCCATGCTGACTACTACGAGACTGATAAAATATTGGATTCTCGAATCCGTAGAGGAAAGCTCCAATATTTAGTACGATGGAAGGGCTACCCACTAGCTCAAGCTTCTTGGGTGGTTGCGTCGGATGTACAGGCCGAGCGCCTGGTTCGACGTTACCACCGTCACCACCCAGGGAGGCCGGGCCCGTAATATCAACCTTACTTGTAACTTAATCTGTTTGTTTTGCCTCTTCCAGAGTGGGTCCTGGTGAAAGAGGAGCCGACTGTCGAGCCGTGAACAGGCTCGCCATCACTTATGGGGGGGACGGAGATTAGAAAAGGCAGAACGCAGCCAGAGCTGTCGGACTTACAGAGTTACAGCAACACTCAAAACGGCACTTCACAGCAGGAGGCAGCTACAAACAAAGCCAGGAGCAGCGGAGACAACGGCAGGGAGGCGTGGCTGTTAACGTTTTCCTAAACGCGCTTCTGTGACGTGAACAGAGGCGCGGTACTGCCAAACAGCTGTGGAGGGAGGGGAATGTCCCGAGGTTCTTTTATTTGCCGGATGTTAGGTTTGCTTTATGCCAAGTTCAGATATATAGCGCCACCTGGCTGCCTCCGGTAGCGCTGACTTTATTAATTTTTCCGGCTTGTTCGTTACTTTGCCTTGCTGCTTTTGGCTGTGTTCCAGTAAAGAGTTCTGGCTACTCCTTCTTAAAAGTGTGGGGTCGTTTTTTCACATCAAGCTCGGGCGGGACGACAGGCCGAGATCGGTGCAGTAGCGGGTCTACAAATTAACAGGAACTAAACCAAATTATTTGTTAAAAACCTTAAGAGGACACGGAAATTGGAGATAGAGAATGTGATGGGAATACAAATAGCTAAAAAGGTAAAATACTTGGGCTTATGGCTGACCCCAAAATGCTCCTCAATAAAAAAGAATAACTATGATAAACTCATTTTGCAAATGGAACAGGATTTAGATTGGTGGAGGAAAGTACAGCTATCCCTGTTAGGAAGAGTGGCAGTGATAAAGGCGCATGTGCTGTCAAAATGGATATATCTTTTCCAAACGGCCCTGGCAAGATCAGAGAAAAGCTTCTTTAGGAAAAGGAATCAGATAACTGGAAAATTCATATGGCAAGGGAAAAAGTCAGGTATTAAAAGGAAAATGTTGCAGGAGCATAAAACAAGGGGAGGCCTGGGGCTCCCCAATTGGGAGTGGTACTATCAAGCTTCTTGCCTGGTTTGGATAAAAGATTGGATAATACTGAGGAGGAAGCGTATATTAAAAATTGAAGGGTATAATTTGCAGCAGGGGTGGCATTATTTTCTCTGGCCAATCAAAGCAGGACAGCACAAATATTTTACAAATCACTATGTAAGGGGATGTCTGATTAAGGTATGGAATAAGATCAAAGGAATGATGTATAATAAGATTCCATATTGGTTTGTGATCCCTGAAGCGACTACATACCCACCTCTATACAATTTGGACTGTGATGTACAGGGAATTGTTGGACGGTGGGGAAAATCTTAGATCTAAAGCGGAACTACAAATACGAGGAATCAATTTGGACTGGTGAGCATATGTACAAATTCAAGCAAGATACCAAAAAGATAAAGCCAATGGGGGGGGGGGGTTCACTTCACCACAAGAGTTCAATAAGGCTCTCCTGGAAGGTGACAAGAAATGTATCACTAAGGTATATAACCTCCTCCTGTCCCAATCTGTAGCTGGGGAAATAGTTAAAGACTCTATGATAGCTTGGGGGAGGAATTTCAGATATTTATTAGATCTGGAAAAATGGCAACAAATATGGAATAGGAATGTGAAAATGATGATGGCAGTGTCTTTCAAAGAAAATATATTTAAAATGTTATATAGATGGCATATACCACCAGCAAGAATTGCAAAGATGTTCCCTGGAACCTTAGCAGAATGTTGGAAATGTGGGTCAGCCAGGGGTACATTTTACCAGCAATGGTGGACGTCTACAAGCCCAAAACTATTGGAGTAAGATAAAAGTTTGGCTCATAGAGATTACAGGAGTCAGCTTTCAACTGAGACCAGAGGTTTACTTGTTAGGAATAAACCCTGGGGGCATAAGGAAAGCAGACTGGTATCTTTTCATACACATTACCACTGCGGCTAGAATTGCATATGCGCAACTTTGGAAAGGGAAACTACCAACGGATCAGATGATTTTCAACAAAATTTTGTGGTGTGCAGAACATGATAGACTAACATATATTCTTAAAGATAGACAAGAATCAACTTTTAATCAAAGTTGGGATAAATGGTACCAATGGATAGAAGTAAAAATGTCATGAGTCAGTTGTTAGGGAAGCATGTAGCATAGATATGTAAATAACAAGTTAAATATAAATAAGGTTATATTAGATATAAGAAGATTAAGAAATACAAGATGCAGTATGAAAAACCAAATTGAAGATGTAGTATGATGATATGTGAAGCTAGTTAGAAACTATATATATGGGGGTTGAATCAATCTCAGTCATATGTATGTGATTGTGTTTCGTTATAGTCTTCTTTCTGTTTTTTGTTTCTAATTTATAATAAAATTTAAAAAATAAAAAGAAGTGTCTTTTTTTTAAAAAATCAGCTGCTTTGAGAATTGGCAAGGTGGAAATTAAACACATAAAAGATACTGTGAACAAAAATCTCAATATTTATTCTGATTAGAAATTTAACCGATTGTGAAATAAAATACCAATGTACAATTAATTTCGTGTATCTATGTACATTTTGGTGGATAGCTTAGCATAGAATAAGTGATATTTTAATTTGTGGTGTAATATAAGCTTTTCCAACAAACCAATAAAACAAACTCAAGACCTGATGGCTGGAGCAAGAAGCAGAATTTGTTTGCTTTGCACAACAGTCCAGACTGAATTAGGTCACAGGTATCATTTGCACAATTATAAACCCCAGAACAAAACCATAAGTTACTGGCACATTATTAAAAATAATAAAGGTTGTTGGAGTATAATGAGTAGAAGGAATCAGAATGGGACAACATGCCATGGCTAGCTCACTACTTGTGGAGCAGACCTGACCTGCTCTCAAGTTGCCAGAGGCAAGGGGGATGGGGAATCGAACCATGCAGCTGCATTAAGGAACTTGCATTTCAATCAACTTTGGGGGCAAGTGATCACGCAATATTGGAATTCAACATTATGCAAACACAAGTAGTAAAACAAAATCAAACTAGAGTCTTGGACTTTAAGAGAGCTAATTTCAATAAACTTAGAGAGAACTTGAGAAGGATTCCATGGATGAGAATCCTCAAGGGGAAAACAACTCAAGAAACTTGGGAAATTTTGAAAAGTGAGATGATAAAAGCCCAGTCTAGCACAATACAAACGAAGAAGAAAAATAATAGATCTCAAAAGAAACCAGCATGGCTGCATAAAGAACTCTTTAATAAATTGAAAGACAAAAAGGACAAGTATAAAAAGTGGAAAGAGGGGCAAATAACTAAGGCAGAATATCAGCAAATAGCCCGAGCCTGTAAAGATGAAGTGAGGAAAGCTAAGGCTCACAATGAACAAAGGCTAGTGACTAAAGTAAAAAATAACAAAAAAAAGCTTATTCCAACATATTAAAAACAAGAAAAAAGTCAAGAAAACAATTGGCCCATTGCTAGGAGAAAGTGGCAAGGTGACAAGCAACAGGGAGAAAGCAGAACTACTTAACTCATTTTTTGCATCTGTCTTTACACAAAAGGAAAAAACAGTCCAACCTATCAAAAACAGCACTACAAAAAACAGATTAGGAAAACTTAGGGAAGAAAATGGTAAGTGAACACCTGTCTACCCTAGACAAGTTCAAATCACCAGAACCAGATGGATTACACCCCAAAATTCTGAAGGAACTGGCAGACGAGATCTCAAAACCATTGAACTATATCTTTCAAAGATCCTGGAGCACAGGGGAACTGCCAGAGGATTGGAAAAGAGCTGATGTAGTTCCCATCTTCAAAAAAGGAAAAAAAATAGATCCAGGAACCTACAGACCTATCAGCCTGACCTCAATATCAGGGAAGATTCTGGAAAAGATAATCAAACTACGAATCACCGAACATCTAGAAGTAAACCAAGAAATAACCAAAAGCCAACATGGGTTTGTCAAAAACAGATCATGCCAAACTAATCTTATTGCATTCTTTGACAAAGTGACAAAATTAGTGGACCAGAGGAATGCTGTCAATATAATTTACTTGGACTTAAGTAAAGCATTTGATAAAGTAGACCATAACCTACTACTAGATAAAGTAGAAAAATGTGGATTAGACAGCATCACCACAGATGGATTCGTAACTGGCTGACCAACCACACTCAACATGTAGTCCTCAATGGAACTGCATCTACATGGAGGGAAGTATGCAGTGGAGTACCCCAGGGCTCTGTTTTAGGCCCAGAGCTCTTCAACATCTTCATCAATGACTTGGACGAGGGGATAGATGGGGAACTCATCAAATTTGCAGATGACACCAAGCTGGCAGGAATAGCCAACACTCCAGAAGATAGGCTCAAGATACAGAAGGATCTTGACAGACTTGAATATTGGGTGCTATCTAACAAAATGAAATTCAACAGTGAAAAAAGCAAGGTTCTACATTTAGGGAAGAAAAACAAAATGCACAGGTACCATATATGTGGTACCTTGCTCAATAAAAGAAACTGTGAGAGGGATCTTGGAGTCCTGGTGGACAACCATTTAGATATGAGCCAACAGTGTGCAGCAGCTGCCAAAAAAGCCAACACAGTTCTGGGCTGCATAAACAGAGGGATAGAATCAAGATCATGTGAAGTGTTAATACCACTTTATAATGCCTTGGTAAGACCACACTTGGAATATTGCACCCAGTTTTGGTCGCCACAATGTAAAAAAGATGTTAAGACTCTAGAAAGAGTGCAGAGAAGAGCAACAAAGATGATTAGGGAACTGGAGGCTAAAACATATGAAGAACGGTTGCAGGAACTGAGTATGTCTAGTTTAATGAAGAGAAGGACTAGGGGAGACATGATAACAGTGTTCCAATATCTCAGGGGTTGCCACAAAGAAGAGGGAGTCAAACTATTCTTCAAAGCACCTGAAGATAGAATAAGAAGCAATGGGTGGAAACTAATCAAGGAGAGAAGCAATTTAGAACTAAGGAGAAATTTCCTGACAGTTAAAACAATTAATAAGTGGAACAACTTGCCTACAGAAGTTGTGAATGCCCCAACACTTGAAATTTTAAAGAAGATGTTGGATAACCATTTGTCTGAAGTGGTGTAGGTTTCCTGCCTGGGCAAGGGGTTGGACTAGAAGACCTCCAAGGTCCCTTCCAACTATTCTATTCTATTCTATTCTATTCTATTCTATTCTATTCTATTCT
>WNWU01000042.1:3916621-3942328 GCA_012654045.1 Ptyas mucosa | reverse complement strand
ATCTAAATCTAAATCTAAATCTAAATCTAAATCTAAATCTAAATCTATTCTATTCTATTCTATTCTATTCTATTCTATTCTATTCTATTCTATTCCTAATTCTATTCAAAACAAAGCACATTCCAGCTGGTGATGTCAAGGTCATCTCCACAGGAATCCACAGTAGCCAGAGGGAGTGACTTCTACAACCCGCAAAATTGCTTCGTTGGGGAATGTGACTGATGACACATCTTGGGGGGAGTGGGAAACAGGGTCAGATCCAAAGCGCTAATTAAGTGAGGTCAGAGTTGGCTCCATTTGGTCCATGCTGACATGAAGCTCCTAATAAATAACTCAATTTCCTTTGAAGCTTGGCCTGAGGCTCATGATTTAATTAGGGCATCAGTTGGAACCCTGACAGACAATTGAGAAGAGGAGACAGCTTCTGCTGTCTCTGGTATGGCTCCGGCTGCCAAAGTCGTTGGTCCTTCCACCTATTGGGAGTTGCCTTTTTTCCTCTCTGGGACCCTGGGAGAGGAAAGAAGAAAGAGAGATCCCATCTGCCCCTCCCTTCCACTGCTCCATTCATCTGGACCAGCCCTGAACTTCAACTTGAGCTGACCTTGGTCGCCCTGGTGTCCACTTTCCAGGCAGGGACTGGATTTCAGCCTAGGTGTGGAAAGTGAGTGTGGGGTGTGGAGGCCGAGTGTTGAGGAAAATATTGCTTGGTGCAGGTGCACAGAAGAGTCCAGAGACGTCCTCAATGCTGGTGCCTCCTGAATAATACCTGAGGGAACACCAGCTTAGCAGATGTAATAGAGGTGTTGGAAAGAATAAAATGCAAATGACCTTAAAGGCGAGGCTTGAAAGACTGGAGCATCCAACACACACACACGCACACACCATTCTGAGTTTGGGAATTTTTATTCACATCCAAGCTGGCAAACTAAAGCCATTATCTAAATGCCAGGGATCAATCTTGACTCCTTCTAAAGCTGTGATCACCCAAATTAACCCAGTATCCGAGCTTCCAATCATGCCTGGGCTTGGGGAGTAGGAGCTCTTCTTCAGCATGCTGTTGCAATGGACATGTATAGCTCCTGGGCCAGGACAGGGGCAAGCAGGGACAGGGATAGGCTGACTTGCTCCTGACAGCCATCGCCGTGAAGGCTTTTCCTGCTGTCCAGCTCGGAATAATGGCTCCCACTCAGCCCACCTTTCACAGGGGTGGGGTGGCTCTGGCAAGTGAGGCATGGAAGCTTTAAGAGGTGTGCAGGCTGGTGGGAACTTTTGCCTTCCTTAAGCCAGGCCAGCTTTGGAAACCAAAGTGGAAGGTTCAGCCTTGATTTAGTTAAACCAATGCTGGTGCAACAATGGCCCACAACTTCAGTGCAACCAGCTCCAGTTCTCTCAGTTTCTTCCCAGTTTTTCCAAGCAGCATGGGTTCCTCGAGGGATCAGAGTCATGTGCTAATGATTTTAATAAAACTAAGAAAGGAAGAAGAGGACAGTTGCCCTAATAATATTAAGAGAGGAATGGGTTCTTTCCTCCAATGTACTCTATAAAGTTATCCTACACTGAGCTCTACTGTGTTGAATTGTCCACATCGAGTTGTCCTAGACCCAGAAAGAATAATCTTGAGGAACAGGAGAAGAGTTGCAACCAAGAGAACAATAAATACGAGAAGTCAGAGTCCAGACTAGAATGGTACCCAGTGTAAACACCTGAGACAAGATACTTATAGTTCTCACAAAGATATAGAGAAAAAGGAGGAAAGCATATTCATTATACATCAATAAAAGTATTATCATGGGGGCTTCCGGTTGATGTCACAGCAAGATCAGACATGAGGAGCATATCTCCATGGTCCCATGCCAAGTTCTCCCTGTTAGTGGGCTCTGAAAGGAGCCAAAGCCACCCTGTAGAGGTGGTGAAGCAAAGAGGTGTATCCTGTGAGATCGCAGAGAGTTTTAACTCTTTCCCTCTCAGCCATGAGGAAAGAGGCAGCCTAAAGATGGCTGCCATGAAGCTGGGACAGCTGAGGAACAACTAAGATTGGTGCTGGAGCGAAGTAGGTGAACAGTGACTGGAACTGGGGGAGAGGATTCCTTTTTACTTAAAACCTAACCCCAAGGAACAATTTAGAACTATTTGCTCAGAATTGTTTGTTAAAGCGGCGATTAAGCATTCTGAGAAAAATACCAGACCAGAAGGAAAAGACCTAAAGAGATAAACAATAAATTTCTAAAAATACAGAAGATTGGACTCTTTTTTTTATTGAAAAGTTTTACACACAAAAAAAATCCCCCCCCAATATTCCCCCCACCCTTTTTCCCTTCCCCCACCTCCCCTACACCCCTTCCCACCCTCCCCCCCAGACATCCCAGAGCAAAATACAGGGTATTTCAATTAACAATCATAAGCTAAATTAAACTAACTATCCTTAAGCTAACAAATCCCCCCTTAAAACCTTAATTCTGCTATGGATAACATAATATATCAAAAGTTTAACATTCATTCATAGGCTATTTGATATTTTCTTGTCTGATACTTATTTTGAATATAATCAATCCATCTTGTCCATTCTGATATATATCTTTCTTGTGAATAGTCCTTCAAATACGCTGAGATTTTCACCATTTCCGCTAAGTTTGCTACTTTCAGTATCCACTCTTCAATAGTAGGCAAAGAGTCCTTCTTCCAATATTGCACAACCAGCAGCCTAGCTGCTGATATTAAATTTAGGATCAATTTAGCCTCTAATGATGTACAGTCCACTGTTATACCCAATAAAAACAATTGCGGAGTAAACTTCAACCTTTTTTTCAAGATATTCTGAGTCACCCACCAAATTTTTATCCAAAATGCTTTGATTTTCTTACAAGTCCACCATATACGATAATAAGTTGCATCATCAGAATCACATCTCCAACATTTAGCTTGCAAATTTGGGTACATACATGATAATTTTTTAGGATCTAAATGCCATCTATAAAACATTTTATAAAAATTTTCTCTTAAATTTTGTGCTTGCGTAAACTTAACATTTCTAACCCAGATCTTTTCCCAAGTTTCTATCATCACTGGTTCCTGAAAGTTTTATGCCCATTTTATCCTACAATCCTTAGCCAATTCCATTTCCAAATTTATTTCCAATAATGTGTTATACAATCTTTTAATATGCATTTGACTTTGATCTCTAATCTGTTTTACCAGATTTTCCTCATTTTGCATAACACCAATTTTTTGATCTTCCCTCCATCTAGCTTGAAGCTGGCCATACTGAAACCAAGTATAAATTATCCCTTCTTCTTTCAATACATTTAAAGATTTCAATTGCATTTTGCTCCTTTCCATAAAAAGAAGCTCCTTATAGGTAATCACCTCGTGTTTTTGTTCTATACTTATATTTTCTATTGCATGTCTGGGATTTGCCCATATAGGTATTTTGTAATTTAACTTATATTGATACTTTTTCCAAACCCTCAACAAAGCATTTCTAAGTATATGACCTTTAAACACCTTATCCACTTTTTTTCATATAATAGATAAGCATGCCATCCATATAACAAATCATAACCTTCTATATTTAGCATTCTCTCTTCAGTTAAATTAAACCAGTAACTAATTTGTGATAAGACAGCTGCTTCATAATACAGTCTTAAATTAGGCATTTTAAGACCTCCTCTCTCATGTATATCCTGTATAATTTTCAATTTTATTCTTGGTTTTTTCCCATCCCAAATAAAAGTATTAACCCCTTTCTGCCACTCCCTCAAATTTCCATCTTTCTTAAGCACTGATATCATTTGGAACAAAAATGAAAACCTAGGTAGCACATTCATTTTTATTACTGCTATCCTTCCCAATAAAGATAATTGTAAGTTTTTCCAGTTTTCCATTTCTTTCTGTACTTTTTGCCAAAGAACTTCATAATTATTTTAAAATAATTTCGTATTTGAGGCTGCAATATATACTCCTAGATATTTAACCTTATTAACTATTTCAAACCCCGTTATTCTTCCTAAATCTTCTCTTTGGGATACAGACATATTTTTGGTTATCACCTTTGTCTTATGTTGGTTTACTTTAAATCCAGATACCTTACCATATTGACCTAATATATCCAACATATGTGAAGCCGATTGTATAGGTTGAGATAAATTAACCACCAAGTCATCTACATACGCTCTTAATCTGTAATCTTGTTGTCTAATTACAATTCCCTTTATTTTATCTGAGTCACGTATCTTATTCAACAAAACTTCTAAAGTTAAAATAAATAGCAATGGAGATAAGGGACAACCCTGCCTTGTTCCTTTCTCAATTTTGAAAACATCTGTTAAACCTCCATTAACTATTATTTGTGCTGTTTGTTCCTGATATGTTGCTCTAATTGATGGTATAAAATATTCTCCAAAATGCATTTTTTTTCTATTATCTTAAACAGAAATTGCCAATTCAATCGATCAAATGCCTTCTCTGCATCCAAAAATATAAATGCTGCAGGGACTTGGTTGTTTTTTTCCAAATATTCCAGTAAATTTACAACTTGTCTAACATTATATTTCATTTGTCTCCCTTTTATAAACCCTGATTGGTCACTATGAACTGTTTGTTGAATAACTGGCATTAATCTATTCGCTAATATCTTGGCAAAGACTTTATGATCACTGTTCAAAAGTGATATTGGCCTAAAATTTTCAGGTTTAATATAGTTTTGATCTTCCTCTGGAATCAATGAAACAAAAGCTGTTCTCCAGGAGGGTGGGACTCCTTCACCTGATTGAATTTTGCAAAATAAGACTCTAAGCGGTTCTACCATTTCAGACTTTAAGTTCTTGTAATAGACAGCTGTTAATCTATCTGTTCCCAGAGCTTTACTGTTTTTAACTGGTTAATTGCCGCAATAATCTCCTCAGAGGTTATTGGCTGGTTCAGCCCCTCCCTCTGTTCTAATGTTAATTCAGGAATATTTTCTTCCTTTAGATATCTATCTATATCTATACCTTGGATTGAATCACTAGCATACAACTAATTAAAAATTCTAAAAAAGCTTTTTTAATTATATTCTGTTGATAAACTTCCTTACCTCTAAATTCTATCTTATCAATAACTCGTGATTTTTGTTTTTTCCTCAACACATAGGCCAACTACCTACCTGGTTTATTAGCATTACAAAATGTATTGTGTTTAGCATATTGTAAACTAGTTGCCACCTGGTCAGCCATAATCATATTAAATTGCTCTCGTAATATCTTTATTGTTTCTTTTACTTTCTTATCTCCTGGATTAATTATGAGTAATTGTTCTTTCTTTTTTATCTCCTCCTCAATCTCTTTCCGCTTCTTTTATTGATTTATTCTATATTTATTATTCATGTGTATTAAAGTTCCCCTCATATAGGCCTTACTTGTATCCCATACCATTTCCATAGAGGTACCCTTATACATATTAGTGACAAAAAATTCTTTCATTTGTTTTTTAAGCTCATTCACATTTTCTTCATATCTAAATAAATTTTCATTTAGCCTCCAAGAATTCTTTTCTCCCCTTTCCTGTTCCAATTCCAGCCAAACCGGACTATGATCAGTTAAAGTTCTCAGACGTATCTTCGTCTTCCTCACCCTAGAAAGAAAATCATTTGTAATTAGTATAAAATCGATCCTAGAAAAGGATTGATGTCTATCAGGAAAAAAAGTAAAATCTCTTTCCTCAGCATTCCGTACTCTCCAAATGTCTCTCAGTTCCATGTCTTCCACCATATCAAAAAAAGATTTAGGTAGTTTCGCACGTGTTGAAATCTTTGACAAACTTTTTTTGTCTTTCTGTGTATCTATTACTCCATTCCAATCACCCATTAATATAAAAGATTTATAGTCCCATTGTATTATTTTATTATGTAAGAATTTATAGAATTTGTCATGTTGTTGATTTAGGTGCATATATTCCAATTAAGAGCATATATTCCATTCTGTGTTAATAATTCAATTGCAATATATCTACCTTGAGTGTCTGCCTCAATTAAATTAGCTGGTAATCCCTTCTTTACATATATAACCAAACCATTTTTCTTCTCTGATGTTGATGCCACAAAGTGTGTGCCTAATCTTGAGTTTATCAAATAGTTTTGATCTGATAGTCTAATATGTATTTCTTGCAGGCAAATAACATCATTCTTAAATTGTTTCAAGTAATGAAATATTTTCTTTCTTTTTTGTGGTGAATTTAAGCCATTGATATTCCAAGATAGAAATTTAGTTGCCATCTTTGGTCCCTTGAAGCTTCAACAGCATCTGCTGAATATCCTCCTGCATCTTACTCTTCAGCATAGCCCCTCCCACTGCTTCTGTTTTTTGGACTTCTTGCGATAAAACTTGAGATTGTTGCACTTTTAGTTGTTGTTCTTGGCGTTTGTAGGTTGCTCGTGTCAATTGTTGTTCTCTTGGTTCCTCTGTCTTCTTGAGTGGTTCAACAGTTGGGGGTGGGCCCCCAGATTGCACTAAATCTTCTTCCATGATGATTCCTCCAGCTGCAGCTTCAGCATAGGTTTGTATCTGCTTTCCATCTTTCTCTTGTTGTAACATCTCCTTTTTCTTTCTGTCCCGCCCTGGTGGGGATGGGTATCCAGCCTTTAAAACATTGACATAGAAATCTTTCGCCTTCCAGACTGTATTTAAACGATATCTTTCTCCATCATAATTACTATTAAACCAGTTGGAACATCCCATTTTTACTGGACTTGCCGATTTCTCAATTTATTTACCAGGAATCCAAAGTCCTTTCTGTCTCTTAACATTTTAGAAGGAATCTCTTTCAGAACCACTAATTCTTGTACAGCCACTTGAACTTTGTTCTTGTAGGAAGCTTGTAAAATATCATTTCTGATCCTCCTGGTTGTAAAATAGATCACCACATTTCTTAGCAACTGCCTTTGTCTTGCCACCCAAGAATTAACCCTGTAGATTTTGTCAATTTGGATTGCTACGTCTTCTGATCTTTCTTTAATTATCTCTGCCATAGCTTCAGCACAAATGTCCTTTAAATTTTCATGGCTATTTTCTTTTAACCCTCTCAATCTCAAAGCAAATACCATAGACCTGTATTGTGACATAACCAGTTCATCATCCACCTTCTCTGTTTTAGTCATAATTTCTCCTACTTTGTTTTCCAAATTCAAATTGGCTTCATTAATTTCTTCTACTCTCTCTTCCAACTGAACAAGGTATTTTGCCAATCCTGAGAATGCTAAAATAATATCTTTTCTTATTTCGTTATGCTTTTGTTCAACAACATCTTTAATTGCTTTTATATCTTCCGCAAATTCTTTAAGTTTCCCATCCATAATTACTGTTTGGTCATTCATAGCTGCAGTTTGATTATTCATAGCTTCTTTTATAAATTCTTTAAGTTCTTTTAAAGAAGCCTCCTGGCTCTGTGAATCCACCGGAAATTGTGTTTTCTGTGTCACTACTGACACTATTGGGGAGCCTCCTCCACTTTTAGGAACTCCTGGCTTAACTTGCTTAGAAGCCATCTTATTCTAAAAAATCTTTTTTTTCATTTAACAGCCACAAAATCTCTTAGACAGTTTTCAAATGTAGTTTATAATTTGTCAAGCAAAATAGTCTTTCCTCCACCTCCACCAAACACTCAGTCCAGCAGCTTTAATCCACTCTCAGAGCACAGATCTCTCAACAAGCACTTTAGTTTCTAACTTTCACTTTCATGCCCACAACAAAGGTGCCATCTTCCAGCCTCCAATTCAAAGAAGCTCAATTAGAAACAATGTAAACCCAGAGCTAAGCATTAATACTTGTGAATTGCTTGTTTTCCTGCTTCCGCTCTGTCTTCTCTTGGAATCAATTAATCTCACTTTTGCCTGCAGAGATGGTCGCGACGTTTGGCTCTGTTAACACAGAGTCGTCCCGGATCCGGAGCTTCGGTGGGCTGAACGGGGAGCTCTCACCCTCCAAACCCCTGGAGTTATTCCTGGGGCTTACGGGGAGCTCTACCCACACCCACTGGTTCTCCTCTCCGTCTTCTCCCGATGGAGAGGTTTTCAAGCCACCAGACAGCCGTTTAGCACTGTCAAAGCGGCTTTTACGAATCGCGGGGCTGGCAATCCGTGGAGACTGTCCACAATGCCGGTGGTGCCAACCGGAAGTCCAAGATTGGACTCTTAAAGTGGGAAGCTGTGGTAATGGGAAGGCATTTTAAAATTCTGGAATTATTTACTTTAAAAACTTATCCTGCTTCTATAACCGAATTACAATTAAAATTATGATTAAAATAACTAAAATTAGACTGACTAGAGGCAACACTGAAATTTAAGTTGAGAGCGCCACCTGCTGACAAAAGGAAAATATACAAGTCTGGGAATACTTATATGAAGGTTTGTGAAAATATCTACTGGGTTATATCTAACTACCGCATGACTACTGGAGACTCAAATATGAGAACAAGGAAGTTATTTAATTAAAGTGACCCCTGAATATTATGCTAGAAGATTGAATCTGTAAAGGGGGTGCAAAGAGGCTTTTGATAACTTCTGGGATCATTTAAACAGAACTGATTGATTTCTTATGGGATACAAAGAACTGTGATTAGTGTACTTCTTGAAGGGCAATTTTAGGTTTGAATAAATAGTTCTTGAACTACTGAACAAAAGTGGGTTTTTAAAAAAACAAAATAAGATGTTTCATAAGGAAGAATTGAGTGGAACTTTGAAGGAGATGGAATTGATTTCCAAAGCACAAACAACATCATGGAGAAAGGATTTAAGGAGACCATGGGAAAAAATGGAAAATACTATACAAGGATTGATGAGTAAAGATCTAGACCAGTGATTCCCAACATGGGACCCAGGCTCCAAAGGGGGGGGGCAATTTGATTTTTAAAGGGGGCAATTTGAAAATGAGCTATTAGGGGTGTGTGGCTTGATGCCGGCGAGGTAACAGCTTTTCTGCCTCGCTCTGGCATCGCAAGGAGGAAAATAACAAGGATTTCCTGTAAATGGAATGAAAAGCAGCTGAGACTTACAGAGGAAGAAAGCGGAGAGCGTCCTGGTACTGTGAGCTGGTTCGATCTGTGCCTCAAACTCCTGAAAACCCTGCAAATTTCCCTGAGGCCTAACTGCCCGGGAAGGAGTGGGGGGAGGGAGATAGGAGAGCACAGAGACCTGCAGGATTAAAATTGCATGGAGCTTGCAGTGTTTTAACAGTGAGTGTTATTTTAAATCTGCAACTGTGGTGGCTAGCTCTTTAACTCTATATTTGCTGGAACACTTGGAAAGTGGAGATCTCAGACTCTTTTCCAAAGAATATTTTGAATTGTCTCAGATCTGTAGTATATGGTTAATTGGGAAACAGCCCACAGTTCTTTTCTTCATTTAGTCCCTTTAAGTAAAAAAATTATGAATAAATCAAGAAAGGAAACAACTGGTTTCAAACAGAACCCTTCAGCCCAATCAGCTACTGATATGACCCAAATAATCTCAGCTCTTGCTAAAATAAATGAAAGATTAAATACTATAGAAGAAGGATTGAATAAAAAAATGGAGAAGGAACCAAAAAAAAAGAGCTGGACAATTAGAACAAATTAAAATTCAAAATGAAGAAATATATTAAAAAATCATTGGTGAAATTACTGAACATTCTGCAAAAACTGCAGCAGAGGCAATTAAGATGAAAGGTGATATTGACCATCTGCAAATACATGCTATAAAAATGGATAATGAGATTGGAGACCTTTTTTATAAACGTTTTCAACAAGATAAGAGGATTTGTCTTTTAGAAGAAGAAGTGAGAAAGGCCAATCTGGTTATAAGAGGAATTTCTGAACATTCTGTGGACAACATACGAGAGAGAGTGCTGGACTGTCTTAACTCAATTGGATTAGATAAAAAAATGATGGCAACAGATTTAATAAGTGTTTTTAGAATTGGACTAAATCATGATAAGAAAAAAAAGAGAAATATTCTAGTTAAATTTGCAAATATAAAAGATAAATTACAAGTACTATCAAAAATTAGAGAACGCGGAGACATGGCTCTTCAAATAGAAGGAGACAAAATTGAAGTTTACCAGGATATTTCTTTTGAAGAACGCAAGTGGAGATATTCTTTAAAACCAATCACTAGAGCTTCCGGTGGGACTGCGACATTGCCGGACGCTTCTTTTTGAAGCGCCAGCCCAGGGCTTCGTAGAACTGCAAGAACAGCGACTATCGGCTGTCTTGCGGTTTGAAAACTTTCCCCCTGGTATGAGGGGGGAAAGTGAGTAGACGGGTGGGGTAGAGCTCCCTGAAAGTGCCAGATTTCACCCATAATCTGGCGCTTGAAGATGAGAGCTCCCCGCTAAGCCTGTCAGTACTCCGGACCCTGGATGCCTCTGCTTTCCAGAGCTAGATGTCGTTACCATCCCAGCACCAACTTTAAACAGATATTCTTTGAATCAAGCTGGCGGAGCACAAGCAGTATGTATGAAACAGCAAGTATTTTGTTTTCCTTTTAACTCCAAAGATTTACTTTCTTTAAAAGATTCTTCCTAAGCTGAAAGTGAAAGCAAGATGGCGTTTGAGTTTTAACGGGGCGTGAAGAAGTGAAAGCTAAAAGTAATTATTGACAAGCCCCTGTTTGAAACGTAAAACTCCTTTTTGAAAAGTGGATGTAACAAGAAAGGAATAATAATAATTGAAGCAGCAATACAAATTACAAATTGTAAAGGATCCCCTTTTTTTTTTTCTTGAAACTCTTTTTTTCTTTTTTCTTCCCCTTTTTTTTTCTGTCCTTCTGGAAGGGAAGGAAGAAGGGGGGCAAGATGGCTGGGCTTTTTGAAAGCAATGGTCTGATTTTGAGGAAGCTTTGAGTTCAATTACCTCTGCTTTATTGAAAAGAATTGATATTATATTTCAAGCTTCTCAAGCTGGAAACAATGAAATACATGGAAATACTGAGTTGCAATCTAGCAGTGGGGGATTGAATGAAGAGTTGGGAGATGCAAAAAAACAACAACAGATTATAGCAGATTTTACTGAGGAGAGAAAGATGAATGCTGTGCAAAATAAGGAGCAAGAAGTGTTGGAAGCTGATGAAATTTTGGTTCCACAAATTTTTTTTTATAAAACTCAATCTGCACTTAAAGAGTTGTTTCCAGAAGAAGCTACATTTCTGCAAAAATTTTATAATATGCAATCCCAAAAACCGCAAAATTTTACTGGAGCTAAAAAAGGCAGAGGGATCAAAGTTAAGAAGAAAGTTCATAAAAAGGAAAAGAAGAAAGACTGGAGAAATGGAAAATAACCCTGCTTGATGAGATGATGGTCCTTAAAAAGTATTGTTTAATTGTTTAAAGATTTTGAATTTTTTGGAAAAAGAAAAAAAACAGACAGCAGTTTAATGCCAGTTAACTAAGCGATGAGCGACGATGTGGAGGCAACCTACAGCTGTATTGGAATATTTGAGAAGAATAAACAGATCACAGCAATGCTGGTGTATTGGGTTGTGAAATATGCCCTGACTTGAATGATTTGGATTATTTTATTAAGGACTGCAACAAATTTGGACTTAATTGCAATCGCAGAAGTTCTATTGAATATAGCAAATTGAAGTTTCCTGCCTGATGGTAATGAATATAAGGCAAAAGGACTATGGACCTAGGGCAATTGCAGTTGATCTGGTGGTTTCCCTAATATGTCTGACGAATTTATTAATCTAATTTTTGACTGGATTTGATGGATATCATTTCAAATATAATTACAATTACAAAGTCACTCGGGGGGCTTTTTTTATATATATACAGAAGCAATTTTTATTTAGGTGGGTAGACGTAAATGAAGATATCTTATATGCTGTTGGAAGATGTGAAGACAAGAAGATTAGCAATTGGTTCAATCTAGTATGAAGAATTTAAATGATTGATAAAGTTCTTAAATGATGTTCTTAGTTGATTTGTTAATATGTATTGATATAAGAGGTTTGATTATTAATTAAAAAATTATTGTTAATATTATTTCTTATTAAGTGTTTTAATTATAATTGGACCTTGATGGTTTAAAAGTGAAGGACGGAAGAGTTTATATAGTAATTTTTTTTTAAATCGGGGTTTTTTTGAGTGAGGGTTTCCTTTTATTGTTGTTGTTGTTGTTGTTGTTGTTTTGTTTTAAATGAAAGAAGTTATAAAATATTTTGTTAAATTGTATAGACCTAATAATTTGTTAAGTAACAATTAGCCAAATTGAGTAATGATAGGTTTGATTAGATAATACTTAATTGTTTTAATTGCTGTAATTATAAATGGAGATAATTTTGTTGAATTAGATGGAATAAGGAGAAAAAAGACTTGCTTTCCTTTTATCTATTTGTTTAATGATCATGATTATAATAAGTGTGAAATTGAGTTTAATTTAGAGAATTTAAGCTGTATTTTATTTTGTACTTGCTCTGGGAAGTCGGGGGGGTGGTTGGGGAGGGGGGGAGAAAATGTATGTAAAACTTTTAAAACTTTTTCAATAAAAAAAAAACCAATCACTACATTGTTAAGAAATAAAAATATTAAATATAATTGGAGATTCCCACAACAATTAAAAAAAATTTATAATAAAAGGATGCGCATAATTAATATCGATATTGATCCTGCTGACTGTTTATACAACATAGGGCTGATTGAGACAGATGAAGATGTGGCTGAACTGCTGAAGATGGGAGGATATGGACTGAGGAAAGAAAAAAGATTAGGTAAAAAACAAGAAGCTGCAGGTAGAGATGACCCAAAACCGAACCCGAAACCTAAACGCAAAAGGAAACCAACAAAGGAACAGTTGAATACTCAAAAAAAAAAAAAAAGTAGAGAAGCTGTGTTGTGTCTTCGGCTCCCGAGCCCAGACCTTCGGAGGAAGAACCCTCCGAAAGTGAAGAGGAGGAGGAGGCAAGGCCCCCCTCTCCTGGCCCGTCTGGTTTGGCACCACCCCAGGCCCCAGCTGAAAGCCCTGAGGAGGAAAGCTCCTCTGAGTCAGACGTTAATGAGGAGAGGGAGTGGATTAATCCCAGGTGGCGACAATCAGAGAGACGGGCTCAGCAAAGGAGTGGGTGGGGCCGAGCACGAGGTGATGAGTCACAAAGCCAACGCCCCACAAGGTATAAAAGGAGCTGACCTTACCTTGTTGGCTTTTGTGACGAACAAATTAATAACTTGGCTGCTTGTTTCCTGAAGTACTGCATCAGATAAGTGTTTGCTAACCTTAAGACTGTTTGTTTTTGGACATGCCGGAGAGCCTTATCAGGGACTGGCCGTGGCAACTCAAAATAACAGCTGTCTTTATCTCTCCCGGGCTCGCTGCCAGCTTGTTGTTTATGAATGGTGAATAAATGACTTTCGTACACTTCTGTTTGTGTGTGTGCTTGTCTGGGCTCCTGAAGCAGGGAGGGGACAGAACAAGCTGGTAGTGATAGTGTTGATGAAGAAAGTGATAGACAATCAATTTGGTTCTGGGCCTGACTCAAGTGGCAGATCTGAGTGCGGAGAAGAAGTAAGAGGAAGAAGGAAAAATTAATGAATGATGCCTAGAGCTGGAGGCTGCCGGACTGACAGACACACTCTCCCCTCCCCATTCTTGGAAGACAAGGCGGCTGGATTTGTATGAAGGCAATGGGGGAAGAAGACTCTCTGTTATTGGTTCTATTGGTGTTTTTTTTTCTCTATTTGTTAACGGTGGTGGGTTTGTGGAAGATTTACAATAGGGAAGAAGAGGAAGAAATGGAAAGTATTGATTATAATAATGGGTGTGATTAAAATTATGTCATGGAATGTTAAAGGTACTGGGAATCAAATTAAAAGAAAATGTTTGGAATTGAAAATGAAAAGGGAGTCATCTGATATAATCTTTTTGCAAGAAACTCACCAAAAGTCTGAGGATTCAAATAAGATATATATAAAAGGAATACAGCTTTATGAGAAAGCATTTGGAACTTCAAAATCGAGAGGGGTAGCAACTTTAATATCAAATAGAGTTCAATTTGAAAAATTAAAAAGTGTAGTAGATCCTGAGGGAAGTTATTTAATAATAATTGGTAAAATTTATGAAGAGACTGTAACACTAGTTAACATTTATGCACCTAATGAGAGACAAAAGGAATTTTTGATGAAAGTATTGCAAATATTGCAAAAGGAAAGTTTGGGCAGTTTGATCGTATCAGGTGACTTCAATCTTATTTGAAGCAAATATGATACCGCTAATGTTGCCCGACAAGATGACAGTGTTAAAATGAGTATATTAGATAATTGGATGATAGAAAATGGAGTATTTGATACATGGAGGGAAATTAAAGGTCAAGAGAGGGTCTATACCTTTCACTCGAAGGTACATGATACGTATTCAAGGATTGATTATATTATGGTATCAAGAGATATATTAAATAGAGTTGGAAACGTTAGTGTAGGAATATTTAAAGAATCAGACCATGCAGAGGTAAATATTGAATTGAATGTCTATACTGAGAAAAAAGAAAATTATTGGAGATATGATGGTAAACTGTATAAAAATGAAGAAGATAAAAAAAGAATAATTGAAATTTGGGAGGAAAATTTGAAATGGAATGATAATGATGAGGTAAATTATAACGTGGTATGGGATACAATGAAGGCGATTTTTTGGGGAGAAAGTATAAAGTTGTCATGTAACAAATACAAAGATTATAAAAAAAAATAATAGAAATGGAAAGAAACAGAATACAAGAATTAGAAATGGAATTTTCAAGAACTAAAATTAAAAAATTTGGGAAGAACTGAGGCAATTAAAAGATAGGCAAATAATTGAAGATACTAAAGTCGTTAAAAGGAACTTGATGTATTTGAACAGAGAATTTTTTGAATTTGGTAATAAGAACTCTAAATTATTGGCAAAGATGGCTAAAGATAAGAAATGTAAAAGAGAAATTGGAACATTAGTAGATGAACAAGGTAAAAGATGTAGTAAAACGACAGATAAATGTGAGATTATTAGAAATTTTTTTCAAAAACTTTACTCTAAAAAACAAATAGACAGTATGAAATTGAAGGACTTTCTGAAAAGATATGAACATAGGAAAATAGACATAGAATACAAAGAGATAATGGAGGGAAATATAACCCAGCAAGAAATTATAGAGATGATCCGAAAATTAAAATTGGGGAAAGCACCAGGTGAAGATGGGTTGCCGGTAGAATTTTATAAAGAGTTTACAGATATAATTCTGCCAAAATTAGAAAACTTGTATAATAAATTTTTTCACGGTATGGACATTCCAACGTCTTGGCATAGGTCAATAATTTCTCTGATTCCTAAACCTGGAAAAAATGTAGAGTTAATTGAATCTTATAGACCTATCTCTTTAATAAATCAGGATGCAAAAATATTTACAGCTATTTTAGTAAATAGGTTAAATGGTTTCATAGATAAATATATAAGTTGTAATCAAGTATGTTTTGTGAAAGGTAGATACATGTCAGACATAGTTAGAAGAGTTTTAAATATTATAATTATTGCAGAATATAATAAGGATAGAATAGGAATATTAGCGTTAGATATTTTCAAAGCATTTGATTCCATTCAATGGGAAACGATTATAGAATTGATTAAGGTTTTTGGTTTTGGAGATAACTTTATACAAGTTATTTCAAAATTATATCAAAAAGGGGTTGCCAGAGTAAAAGTGAATGGGATATTAACTTTAGAAGCAGGTACAAGACAAGGGTGTCCTTTATCTCCAACATTGTTCTTATTAGCCATGGAGATCCTAGCAACAAAAGTAGAGGAAGATGAAGATATTATTGGATATAAAGGTGTTAAAACTAATTTATATGCTGATGATACTCTGATTGTAATGAAAAATCCAGAAAAAGATATGGAAAAGGTTAAGATGCATTTAAAAGAATTTGAAGATCTTACTGGTTTATCTATAAACTGGGCCAAATCAGAAATGCTATTAACTTGGGATGCACGAAAGGAAAAAGAGAAATTCCAGAATCAATTTGGTATAAAAGTTAAAGAAAACATAAAATATTTAGGAATTATATTATCAGCAAAAACAAATGAATTGAAAAAATTGAACTACGAGAAATTGATAAGAGAAATTGATGAGAAAATTAAGAAATATAAGAAATTAACATTATCCTGGTTTGGAAGAGTTGCATTGAGTAAAATGATGCTATTACCAAAATTTAATTTCTTATTTGAAATGCTTCCAATATATATTTCTGAGAAAGACACAGAATCCTATCAAAAGAAAATTGATGAATTTTGTAATGGAGATAAAAGACCTAGATTAGTCAAAAAGTTATGGTATCAAACTCAAAAGGAAGGGGGTCTAGGAATACCTAAATTGATTAACTATTATAGGTCTTTTCATGCAAAGATGGTAGTTAAAATAATTATTGGTGGAAATGAATTATGGGGAAAATTAGAATTAGGAGAAATTGAAAAATGGGGGAAAATATATTTTATGGAGAATATAGTGGGGAAAAATAAAATTAGAAATGATCTTTTAAATAGTTTGTTAAAAACCTGGAGTAAAATTGATAGAAAATTGATTCCAGATAGATTGCAATTGGGAAATTTGGAAGATGGAGACTTTCCTTTAAATTTATATAGGGAAAGGAAACAGATATTAATAGAGAAAAATTTGGAAGGAATAAAAGAATGGATACATTTGGTAAAAGACAACCATAAAAAAGAGGAAATATATGAAAAATGGAAGCTAAATTGGTTAGAAAAGATACAGATCAATAACTGGACCAAGAATTATAAGGATAGACTGGGGGTACAAAGGCCAAAAACGGAATTTGAAGAAATAGTATCTCAAATAAGAAAGGGAGAAATTGGAATAACAAGATTGGTTAGTAAAATATATAAAATTATTAATTTGGATAATAACTCACAAAACGTGATGAGAAGTAATTGGGCAAAAGTTTTAAAAATAGATATTTCAGACCAGGACTGGAATTTAAATTGGACTAGTAGAATAATGAAGGCCTTATCGATTAGAATAAAGGAACGTAATTATAAATTTGTTTGGAAGTGGTATCTGACCCCAATAAGATTATACCAAATGAATAAAGAAGTTAGCAAATTGTGTTGGAGATGTAAAGTGGAGGACGGGACATATGAGCATATGTGGTTTGGATGTGGTAAAGTTAAAAATTTTTGGTCCCAAATAGAAATTGAAATCAGTAAAATATTTAAAAAGGAAATTAAATTGGGATTAGGTATCATTTTCATATTAAAAATAACTGATAAGATGCTAACAATTGAAGAAAGGGAGCTTGTATGAATATTGATTATTATGGGTCGAATAATAATAGCGAGATACTGGAAATTAGATATTGATTATAATTTGGCCGAATGGTATAAAGAAATTTGGAAATTTGCCCTTAACGATAAGCTAACATGTGAGTTAAAATTCAGGAAAGGTTTAATAAAGGAAAACTCATTCTGGAAGATCTGGCAACTGTTTGTGGACAGTGCAATTGAACATTTGGAAGAGACGACACCAGTACCTACTCAAAGAGACTTTTGGAGGAACTGACAACAAAGATATGAACTCCTCTCTTTCCCTTGTTTTTGTATTATACACTGGGTGATGTTTATTTATGTTTTTTGGGTTTTTTTGTTTTTGTTTTTGTTTATGTATTTTGAAAAATTCAATTAAAAAGAATAAAATATAAAAAAGAAAAAAGAGAAGATGGGTAGCTATATAAATGTTTTAAATAAATAAATAAAAGCTTAAAAAAAAGAAAATGAGCTATTAACTGAATTTTTAAAAAACTGCTAATTGTTCTTATACATTTGTGATGAAACAGCTGTGTTTCATTTACCTATTGTTGTCTTTGTTAAAGTACATTTTCTAGGGCCTGGTCTGAAAAGGATATCCCAGCTGGGGAGAGGAGGGAGCAACTGCCAGACAATCAAATGTGTTCCCACTAAGGATCAAGGGATTAGTAGTCTCTCTCTCTTTTTCCTGTGGGCTTTGCTGCTGGGTGATTCCAGGGATTGCTGACAGAGTGGATGGCTGCTGGGGGAAGGCCAGCAGTGAGGATACAGAGCCAGGACCCAAGTTTAAGTAAGAAATTGTTAGATTTACACTTATTTCTAGTCTGTATTTTCCCAGGCCATGTTTTTCAAGACTTTTCCTCTCAGAGCAATCTGCAGCTGGGCCACGTGTGCATAGGCCTTGCCAGGCCTCTGTGATTCACCTCCACCTATTGAACTACCAAAGCATTTCCCCACTAAGCTGCAGGTTCAAACCAAGTGGGTGAGTAGGGGGATCATAGGTTACAACCCCCCTTTCGTTCATGACAATCTTATTATTCATAAATTAAGCTAAGAATGTTTTTTAAATTTCCCTCTTTCTGCGCCATCTTCTTTTAATAGTTATTGCTTTAAATAATTTGCACCATTTCATAAGTTTTTCCTCACATTTATTTCTTTTAGGCACAAACCCTATGCATAAAATGAGTAGTGCAAGCAAGAAAAAAGTTCCTCAGTATTCACAAGAATATGTAAAACTTGGCTTCATACCCACTACCCATGATGAACCAATGAATCAATGAAATGAGGTCGTCTTGAGGCGCATTTGAAGGTGAAACATAGTGTGTACGTAAATTCAGATTTAAATTACTTCAAGTCTTTAAAGGAGAAGTTTGAAAAAAGATCAACAATAAAGTCTCTGTTCACAGCACAAACTGTTACTGTCAGTGGTACTCCTGAGGCTAGTTATGAAATTTCTTTACTCATTGCTAAATCTGGAAAAAATCATACTAAAGGGGATGATTTAATTAAACCATCAATATCAGCATTTCTAGTACTGGAAAATAGTTCTGGAAAAAGATGACAAAGATGTGAAAGCCATGCCACTCAGTAACAATACTGTTAGCTGAAGAATAGATGAAATGAGCGAAGATATTGAAACACAACTTGTTGAAAAGCTGAAATCAAGAAAATTCTCAGTACAAATGGATGAATGAACTCTATTTGATGTCTCAATGCAGTACCAAGAAGAACTCTTGGAAGTGCAAAATGATGAGTCATTTAAAACTTTATTCAATATAAAAGGAGCGATGGCTTTGTGATGAGACAGAAACTAAATACCCAAATTCAATCTACTTTGCAAGAAAACTGTTGTTATCATTCCCATCTTCATATTTAGCTGAATGTGGCTTTAGTGCTGTAAATGATTTGCTACTGAAGAAAAGAAATCGACTGGATATCACTGAACGAGGAGACTTGAGAATGAAGCTGGAGCCTAATATAAAATCTCTCTGCAGCAGGCATCAAGCACAAGCATCTCACTAACTTAAGTAGACTAAAGTTGCAATTCTAAAGTTGCAAAACACTTTCCCAGGAGTAAGCCCCATTGAAGACAATGGTACTTACTTCTGAGTAGACATGCATAGGATTGCGTTGTAAATATGATCTTGAGGTGAGCTCAAATTGTATTTTGAATTTGTTAGGTACCTTTATTTTAATACTAGCTGGATACCCATGCTTCACTACCAAACTATGTGATCGGGCTTGATAAATCAACACTTACAGCTTGAAAATTAATGAGTAGTTACAATCAGCCTCTCCTCTCCCCTTCTCTCCCTCAGCCTTGCCCCACAGAACCCTATCCTATCCTATCCCCTTCTCTCCCTCAGCCTTGCCCCAAAGAAGCCTCCCCTATCCTATCCCCATTAAACCAAGTTAATTGCCTTTTAGGCTTCCTCCACATGAGTAGGAGTTCACTTTTTGAATAGTAAGAATTATATGTCATGGGGGAGGGGGGCATCAGGATTTTACAGATGCTTAGATGGGGCATGGCCAAAAAAAGGTTGGGAACCACTGATTTAGACGCTCAGAAAAAGGAGGAGCTAACAGAAGAAATTGAGGGAAAGATAGAACTGAAGAACCAGTGAATAAAAGAAGACAAGGAGGAGATAATAATAAAAAATAACAGTGATTGATGAATTAAACCAGGTGGGAATATTTTAAGAGAGCTGAAAAGAGAATTGGAGATACAGGAAGATACTTTTGAATGGGAGATAGTGGTTTGGGCAGATACTTTGAAAGCTAGGCAGTGGAAGAGGATAGAGATGGGAGAAATACTTAGATTGAATAGCTAAAAAGTAGATGCAGACAGAGATAAAGAGCTAAGAGAGGAATATAGGAGGCAAGTCTAAAAAAGCATAGCAACTAAAATACTGAAGCGGGCAAGAGATGATGGATAGAAAGGAAAGGGTTTCTCTTTTTTTGATGTCTTGATTTGTTTTGCTCTTCTCTTCCCCCCCCCCTTTTGTTTGAATAGTGGCATGATTAGAAGTTACGTAGAAATAAGAGAAGGGGGAAACATTTGTATAAGCATACCTTTATATAATGGAATAAAAGTAACAATAAAATGGGAAAATTAGAGATTTTTTTTTTTAATAAAAAGTTTTTATTGGTTAAGAATATACAATATTATAGTTTACAATATGTTGAATTTTCAATATCTTTATGAAAAGATATTTCAATTATTATTTTCTTTTTTTAAATTTCTCACACAACAGACATTATTATCTTAAATCAAAACAAACAACCAGGTTATATAAAAATTATATAAACAAAAAAAAAGGAGTGTTATACAAAATACAATAAAAGAAGAGAGAGAAAAGAAAAATGTCAATTAAAAAAACCTTAAACAATAGATTCCCCTCCTTTCTTCATTTCCTAGTTCTGGCTCTTAAAACCATGGTCTGGCTTCCCTCCCCCTCCCGGGCCGCAACAGCTCCGTCCGCCTCCGCTCCTTGATCATCTGATACTTCCCCCTCTTCGGCTCCTGTATCTTCTCCACTTAGGGAGGATTTATGTTGGTCAAAAAAAGCCTTAGCTTCCGTTACATTATTAATTTTCTTCTTACTGTCCTCCCAAAAAATCATCAAGCCCTCCGGAATCAACCACCTAAAACCTACTCCCTTGAGGTACAGCTTATTTGATAAAAAATAATATTTTCTTCTTAATTCTCGTACCTGTCTGGGAATCTGCTTCAGGATGGTGATCTCCTTGCCCCTGTACACCAGCGCCCCCAGTCTTTGTTTTCTCAATATCTCATCTCTCAGTTCCCTTCTCACAAATTTAATATGAATCTCTCTTGGTAGATTATGTAAAATTGCAAATTGTGAGTTTACTCTGTACACCAAGTCCACATCCCTTCCAATAGACTCCAAATCTCTTTCTAAAAATTCACCCAACATTTTAACCATCACTTCTCTCAAATTTTCCTGGTCAAGTTGTTCCACGTTTTGGAACCTGAGAAAATAAGACATCTTATCCAATTGTAAGGTTAACATTGCATTTCCTCTCCCATCCTCCACCTTCTGGAGTGCCCGTACCTCCCCCTCCAGACCCCCCATCTTCTTCTTGTTTTGCTCTGCCAGCTGTTGAACATCATTTAAATCTTTTTTCATAAGTGTCATTTCAGATTTAATTTCAGATAATCCTTTTTGGACGTCATCTAACTTGTCCAACTTTTGGTCCAATATTGCCAGTCTTTCCAAAATTTTCGCCATGTCAGTTGCTGCTGATTTGTGGCCCTTAGCCATCTTAGATCAGTAGAAGATGAGAAATCAAAGGGCAAACCTCCAGAGAAGAAAGAGGGATTCGCAATCTAAGTAATTTTTCAACTGTCCACCAGTGGGCGCTCACAGGAGCAACGAGTCCGAAGTATAGAGTAGGTCAAACAGGAAGCCAGAGGAGAATGTTGTCTTCAATCATAAATAAAGAAGCAGGAAGTCAGATCGCCGCCATTGTCTGCCGGGGGGAGGGGCCACCAGACCTCTCCAAGAAGCTCTGCCACAGCCATCCTCCAAGGAAAAGTCAGAAAGGTAAGGGGTTTCACCCCATCTCCTTCCCCCTAGTTCTCTGCCACGGCACCTTTCCAGCTACAAGGGGGGGGGGAACTCCAACCCCCCCCTCTCGCCTCCAGGATGCCTGCTCCACTCTGCAATCAGTCAGTACAGTCCGTTGTGCTTTCTTAGGTAGCACCAGTCCCCTTAGGCGCTGTGGCGCCTCGGCGGCCTCGAAAAAAAGCCGCCGATCGCCTCCCGCCCCCTCTGGAGCCTCGGGCGCGCCAGCATCGGCCTCCCGGCCCCTGGAAGTGAGGCAGGGGACCCCTGGCGAGCCGCCCTCAAACGGCAAACGCCCCAATAGTGGGGCGCTTGGCCCAAAGGGCCTCCAGATGGGGGGGATCAGACTCTGGGGCCAGAGCTAGCCCGATCAAAGTCTGTCGCCAGCGGAACCGGAAGCGGAAGTGTCGGGAAAATTAGAGATTGAATGATGGTATTATTTAGTAATGTTTAATAATATTGTGATTGGCATTGGAATAATATATTGAAACATTGAGCAATTAAATAATGACAGAACATACTTTAATATAAATATGTGTATTACTATCAGAATTATATAGATTTGATGATTGTAAAGAATATGATTAGAATAATTTTGTATGTCTAAATAATATTGGGATTGGTATTAGAATTGTATATTGGAAATTGAATAATGAAATAATGAATGATTGTATACAAATAGATGTAAAGAGTGAAATATGGGAGGTAAGTTAAAAATGAACAGGATTCAAAGAACCAAAGTGGGCGAGAGATGTTGGATATAAAGAAAACGTCTTTTAATAAAAGGGTGACATGATTAAAAACTTAGAATAGAGATAGAAATAAGAGAAAGGGGGAATATTAGTATATATATATATTTACATAATAAAATAAAAACAATAACGAGGGAAGCATAGAAATTGAATGGCGGTATTATTATGTATGATCAAATAATATGATGAGTGGCATTAGAGCAATATATTAAAACATGGAATAATTAAATAATGATAAACTACAACTTAATATAAATGTGTATTATTATTAGAAATATATATATATGTTGGTTGAATGTAATAACTATGATTATTTTTACTAGTTTTATCTGTATTAGAATGTATGACACTGAGGTGCTACACTGTTCACTCATTGATATTTATATGTAAAATAAAACTAAAAACTTGAAACAAAACAAAAAAGTATTATCATGGATGACTTTGGTTTAGTCTATTCTACCTTGAAGAGCTGATAAGGATTTCAGTGCAAGTTCCAATATAAAGTTTTTTGAGAACCAAACTGGTACATTCAGAGAAGCACATAGAAAACAGAACCATTGGAGGAAAGATTAAATATACAGGGTGACTATTAACTCTGTTTTATTTTTCTTCTCTTCAACATTGGTTTTTAATCTTCATTTCCCTTACTTTTAAAGATGACAGAGTTGGCAAAGGCAACATATAAATCCCACTGTTACAGAAGGGAGGAAGTCTATAGGACAACCACCTTAATTGTTTCATGAGTAAGCTATAATTTCAATTGAGATTGACCCAGTTTCCAAACATACGGGCTTCAAGAACCAAATGGTTCTGCAATCAAAAGAAAAATAAAATTTTATCAAAAACAGCATTTGCTCTTTCAGGCTTTCTAATTCAGGCAATGGACATAATTAAGGAATAGTTGAATGATAAGTCACTTTAATGTGTTATTTTGCAACATGCCATTAAAATGAAGATTGTTGCTATCAGAAGTGAAAAGCAGAGCTTAATGAGTCCATCCACTTTGCTAATAGTTTCAAGCAAATTACAACCAAAATTTGGGCACAGTACATTGTTTTCAAAAACACTGGATCATAGCTGTTTGAAGTACATTTTAACAGCAGCTGCTTAAAGTCTCCAAATTCAAGACATTCCAAAATCAACTTTGTCTTTTATTCACCCACTATACTTAGTAATATAAATTACATGTTAGGCAAATCACCAACTGCTCTAAACCCTTCTGAGATGAAGGATAGGTAGTCCTCGAGTTATGAATGTAACACAGCCTACTAATTACATTTGTAACCTGAGGATTCATAGGAGTGAATCACATAACTTAAATGTGATCACTTCTGCTTTCTCCCATGCATTCACTAATTGAATGTGTGGGTCGTTAAGTGCATGAGGTATCACAGGGTAGGGAAGGCCATCAGGGGCCTAGTGCTTTCCCCGAACCCACTGAGATATCTCATAATCCCCCCCCCCCCGCCTGATTGGGTCATTTACCTTACATACATCTTGATGATCAAAGGAGCTTTCTCCTTTCTAGTCTCTCTGCCGTGGTTTTCCTGGAGCAAAGACTTGCCAAGGCCTACAGGGATGAGAGACTGCATCCCTACAGGCTTCAGTCATTTTTGCAAAAAGCCTTTGCTAACAAAAACAGAGGCCTGGAAGGACACATTCAGCCATCCCAGGCTCCATTCTTATCAGCAAAGGGCCTGAGGAAGCCTTTGCTGATGAGAACGGAGACCCGGAGGGAAGGGCGCACCCCTTGCGGCCACCATTCTCAGCAGCAAAGGATTTTTGCAAATACAGCAAAAGGCTTTGAAAATGGAGGGAAGGTTTCAGTGCTTCAGACTCCGGTTGTTTTTGCAAAAAGCCTTTACCGATGAGAACAGAGGCTGGGATGGCTGTATGTGTCCTTCCAGGCCTCTGTTCTCATCAGCAAAGGCCTCCTCAAGCTCTTTGCTGATGAGAACGGAGACCAGGATGGCTTTGTATTTCCCTCCCGGCTTGATGAGAACAGAAGCCCGCAGGAATGGGAGGAACCAGCTGGAGTCATCATCGACAGGTGTGCGAGTTGGCTCTCTGTGGAGCACAGCCGATTTCTGTCCATCTGAGGGGCTCCTTGGAGCCGAAGTTGCCCTGTAGGGGTGATGGGAGAGGAAGGGCTCTCCATAGATCACAAATGGGTGGTGGTCCATTTTGTTGGTCAGGAGTAATCCTTCCTGAAAAAAGGTGGAGAAGAAGCTGGCCATTAATGGTCAGAGCAAGCGATGAGCAAGCAGAAGAAAGCAGTGGATTGGACCTGGATGAAGTTTCTTTCCAACTTCCACCAAAGTGAGTGAATTTCCCTATGCTGATTTAAGAAAAGGGGACTCCAGTGAGGAGGGGGTGGGATTTTCTTCTCCCTCCACCCACCTTTAAAGCAGCAAGGAAAAAAACGGAGCAGTTACAGATCCATAACAATAAGGAAGGATTAAAGGGAGAGTTGTGATAAAAAAAAAACACGGAGAGACTGAACTGGTCTGGAGTTTACAAAAGAAGATTTGGATAGAGTTAACTTTGGATAGAGATAATCTGAGTCGCTTTCCTGGACTGTGGGTTAAAATAGGGAAAATAAAATGGCTTTCTCTTCTTGCATTGACATATAAACCACTCTGAGAAAAGAAGTAAGGAGCAAGGAAGACATCTACTGGGCAAAGAGGATATATAACTGAAGGACGGTGGAATTGACGAATATCGCTTTTTTGTTTCTCTCTCTCTCTCTGTTTCTGGATATCTTATAACCTATAACTTTGGCTGACTGGTGGTGGATTATAAATAATGTGGACTAAGGCCAAGTGCTGTCTGGCTTCATTTCTTTGGAATACTGAGATACTGAAGCAATTTATCAGGCCCTGTGGATTATAAATATTCTTGATGAACTCATAATACTATTGGATTGATAAAGCAGAATGCTAAAGACAAGCAGAGTGGTCCCTCTTGGATTACAAATTTCTTTTTCCTATTCTGGGCCCAATACTACTACTACTACTACTACTACTATTATTATTATTATTATTATTATTATTATTATTATTATTATTATTATTATTATTATT
>WNWU01000042.1:3897432-3916611 GCA_012654045.1 Ptyas mucosa | reverse complement strand
TTATTATTATTATTATTATTATTATTATTATTATTATTATTATTATTCAGTATACCCAACAAACGAGATGACCATGCTGGATTTCGTATCTCAAATCACTAGTTGAACACTTCCCAAGCATTTAGGACTGCGTGATGTATCGGCAGATTATGCGAGCAGATCCCAGTAAGGTGGCCTTCTGCAGCTGACCAATGGTGATCTTGTCAGTGCCAATTGTTTTTAAGTCCTTGCCTAGGTCTTTAGGCACAGTACCCAGTGTGCTGAGTACCACTGGAACCACCTGCACTGGTTTATGCCAGAGTCTCTGCAGTTCAATTCTCAAGTCCTGATATCTGGTGACTTTTTCAAGTTGTTTCTCGTCGATTCTGCTGTCACCAGATATGGCAATGTCGACGATCCACACTTTTTTCTTCTCCACAATTGTGATATCCGGGGTATTGTAATCCAAAACTTTGTCAATCCGTATTCAGAAGTCCAACAATAGTTTTGCATGCTCATTTTCGACCACTTTTTCAGGCTTATGTTCCCACCAGTTCTTTTCTACAGGCAGATGGTAGTTGTGACACAAGTTCCAGTGGACCATCTGAACAACTGTGTTATGACATTGTTTGTAGTCAGTCTGAGCTATTGTCTTGCAATCGCTCAGTATATGATCAATGGTTTCATCCGCTTCTTTGCAGAGTCTGCATTTGGGGTCATCAGCAGATTTTTCTATTTTGGTTTTGATTAGATTCATTTTGATGTCTGGTTCCTGGACGCAAGAATCAAGTCTTCTGTCTCCTTCTTCAGTGTTCCATTGGTCAGCCATAACCAGGTCTTTTCCTTATCTACTTTTCCCTGGATCTTCTCAAGGAACGGTCCATGCAGTGCTTTGTTACACCAGCTAGCAGCCTGAGTTTGTATTGCTGTTTTCCTATATTGAGTCTTGGTTTGCTGCACTTTGAGCAGCTTCCTCTTGTTGACCTCCAGCACAGCTGGTTCAACACTGTCTTTCACATAATCTGCCAGAGCATGCTTCTCTTCCTCGACTGTCTGCTTCACTTGCAGAAGTCCTTTGCCGCCTGCTTTTCTGGGCAAATATAGTCTGTCGACGTCACTACACGGGGGCAGCGCATATAGTCATCAGTTTTCTTGTTTTCCTATCCAGGCTGTCCAGCTCTGCCTGTGTCCATCTTACGATCCTAGCAGTATATCTGATGACGGGTATGGCCCAGGTATTTATAGCCTTGATAGTGTTACCGCCATTCAGTTTGCTTTTTAGAAGTTTCCTGACCCTTTGCGTGTATTCTTTGCTGACCACATTTTTCACTTGCCTGTGCTTGATATTGTCCAGCTGCAGTATGCCCAGGTATTTGTAGGCTTCGGGTTGGTGGCACTTGATGGTTTGTCCATTGGGCATTTCAATTCCATCACTTTCTACGATCTTCCCTTTCTTCAGTGCCACTGTGGTGCATTTATCCAGGCTGAACTCCACGCTGATGTCAGTACTGAAAATTTGAACTGTATTGGTCAGTGACTGAATTTCAATTTCTGATTTTCCATATAACTTCAGGTCATCCATGGAAGCAGGTGAGAGATTTTCTGTGAATTTTTTCAGTTTGATAACCCAGGTTAGTTTTCTGTAAAATGGTTGACAGAGGGGTCATGGCAATGATGAACAGCAGAGGTGACAAAGATTCACCCTGGAAAATCCCTCTTTTGATGTTGACCAGTCCGTAGCTTTCACTTCCAATAAACAGTTCCATTTTCTTTCTTTTTTTTAATTAAAAAGTTTTATAATGAATACAGATATTTTCTCCCCCCTTCCATCCCCCTCCCTAACCCCCCAACCCAAACCCCTCCCTCCCTCCCTCCCTCTCCACTCCCCTCCCACTCTTCCCCCCCACCCCACCCCCCTGAACTTCCCAGGACTAGCACAGGGTATAACCTTTAACAAACCTAGAACTATAATAAGCTAACAATACATTGAATTACTATTAACCCTAGATCTTTAACTCCTATCACCCCAAAACAATATACATATAAACCACTGACAAGTTATACAGAATATTCATTCATAAGCTATTTGAAGTTTTTTAGTCCGATATTTACTCTGGATATAATCAATCCATCTTCTCCATTCTGTTATATATCTTTCATTCGAATAGTCTCTGAGATATACGGAGATTTTCGCCATTTCTGCCAAATGCACCACTTTTAATGTCCATTCCTCCATGGTGGGTATTTCTTTCTTCTTCCAATAGTGTGCCACCAATAACCTAGCTGCTTTTATCAGATTTAAAATCAGCTTTGTTTCTATAACTGTACAATCTGTAATTATTCCCAACAAAAAAAATTGTGGCGTAAACTTAATCTTTTTTTAAAAAAATATTTTGAATAACCCACGAAATTTTCACCCAGAACGCCTTAATCTTTTTACAAGTCCACCAAATATGATAATATGTAGCATCCTGGCTCTCACATCTCCAGCATTTAGGCTGAAGATTTGGATACATACAAGCCAGTTTTTTCGGGTCTAAGTGCCATCTATAAAACATTTTATAAAAGTTTTCTCTTAAATTTTGAGCTTGTGTAAATCTTACCTTTCTAACCCAAATATTTTCCCATGTGTCCATCGAGATTACTTCCCCTATGTTTTGTGCCCATTTTATCATACAATCCTTAACTAATTCAGTTTCTGAATCTATTTCCAATAACACATTATATAGCCTTTTTATGTGCATTTGACTTTGATCTCGTATTTGTTTAATCAAGTTATCATCCTGAAACAAAATTCCCATTTTTTGGTCTTCTATCCATCTGGCCTGAAGCTGGCCATACTGAAACCATGTTTTAATCACTCTTTCATCTTTTAATTGCTGAATAGTTTTTAGTTGAAGTGTATTCCCTTCCTTATACAAAAGTTCCTTATATGTAATCCCATCTTGTTTTTGCTCTATACTTATATTCTCTATTGCATGTCTGGGTATTGTCCATATTGGCAATTTGTCATTTAGCTTATATCGATATTTCTTCCAGACACGCAACAAAGAACTCCTCAGTATATGACTCTTAAAAATAATATCTACCTTTTTATCATACAATAAATAAGCGTGCCAGCCATAAACCAGACCATAACCCTCTATATTTAATATCCTTTCCTCCGTCATGTTAACTCAATCACTAACTGCCAACAAGGTGGCTGCTTCATAATACAGTCCTAAATTTGGCATTTTAAGACCTCCTCTCTCTCTAGAGTCCTGCATTATTCTCTGTTTTACTCGTGATTTCTTCCTTACCCAGATAAAAGAGTTTACACCCTTTTGCCACTCCTTCAGATTTTTGTCTGTTTTAAGTATAGGTATCATTTGAAAAAGGAATAGAAACCTTGGCAAAACATTCATCTTTACTGCAGCTATCCTTCCCAGCAGCAACAATTGTAATTTTTCCCAACTCTGTAGATCAGTTTGTATTTTGTTCCACAATAGTTCATAATTATGGTGGTTGTTAAGGATATTGATGTTGTTTTACCAACCAGCAGAGTAACTGCACAAGGAAACGTTGAGAGCAATGAATAAGAAAACTGGTTTAGCAAAAGTGTACTTTATCATAGGAAAAAGCAGTAGCGTAGTCATAAACAAATCCCAAGTCTTCACCAATAAATCAGTCCAGTAAATCAGTCCAAACAACTCACTCTGGTTAGCAAACCACGATGGTAGCAGATCCATCAACAGATAGCAACTCCTTCATAATAGCAGCTCATAGCAGTTCAGTCACAATAGCAGTAGCAGTTCATAGCAGCAGCAACTTCATAATAGCAGCAGGAACTGACCAGGTTACCATACTTTGTTTAAATATACTCCCAACTAGTCATTATCCAATTACAGCATGACTCAGCAAGAATGTAACATTTACAGTTTAAAGTTACAGTATATATATATTGCCTGGACAACTGGTTCTAACATTATATACATCATATAGAATCCTAACATTGGTATAATTTCATATTTGTTGTCAAGATATTAATCCCTAAATATTTGACCTTTTTAACTACTTCAAATCCTGTTATGCTTACCATCTCCTCTTTTTGTTTTACAGTCATATTTTTAGCTATTATCTTTGTTTTGGCTGCATTTATTTTAAAACCAGATACTTGTCCATAATCTTTAATTATATCCATCAAAACCTTAATAGATTGTAATGGCTGGGTTAAGGTAACAACCAGGTCATCTGCAAACGCACATAATTTATATTCATGCTGTCTAATTTTAATTCCCTTTATACTTTCTAGCCCATTTTCCAGTGCTTCATCGCATTTGCAATGAAAGCACTTGCATATTCCGATGACATCCAGGCACTTTATGATCCAACTGTGCACTAGTGAGTCGAATGCTTTCTTGTAGTCAATCCAAGTTGCATGCAAATTTGTTTTTCGGCTTTTGCAATTCTCTAGAATCATTTTGTTGATCAGGAACTGATCTTTCGTGCCTCTGCTCCCTCACTTGTTTCCTTTCTGCTCTACTGGCAAGATGTTATTTGCTTCTAGGTAGTCCTGGATTCTGTCAGCTATGATGCCAGTCAGCACCTTGAACATGGTTGGCAGACACGTTATTGGCCTGTAATTTGCAGGTGTTGCCCCTTTTGCTGGATCCTTCTGTATCAAGTAGGTTTTCCCAGCTTTTAACTATTCACTGATGTTTCCTGTTTGCAGCATCTCATTGAATTGTTCAGCCATTTTTCCATGTAGGCTAGTCAGGTATTTGAGCCAAAAGCCATGCAGTTGATCATTGCCTGGCGATGTCCAGTTCTTGACTTTTTTCACTCTGTCACTTATCATTTCAATAGTTATTTTCAGTTGGTCCATTTTGTTCTTGGAGAATTTCATCTCAAAGTCTCTGATCCACCTAGCATTTTTGTTGTAACATTTCTCAGTCTCCCACAAGTCTTTCCAAAACTGAATAATTGCCATTTTCTCAGGTTTTTCAATTTTTGCATTCCCCCGTCTGATTCAGACTCTGATAGAACAGTCTTTGGTCTGATTGGAACAATTGATTTTGTTTGTACTAGATGACTCTAGCTTCGTATCTTTCAATTTTTTTTGCTGTTGCTGTTATCTACTGCTTCACAATTTCCAATGCTTCATCATTTCTTCTTGTGCTGAGCCCTTATTTTTTTATCAGGTGTTTCTTGATCTTGCTGTTCTTCAGCTTTTTCTCCTGCAGATTCTTCAGGTTGCTTGCATCTGCTCACAGGCTCTTGACTTTCAACTCCAACCTGATTTTCCATTGTGGTTTTCCAATCGATTTTCTAGGGGCCTGCAGCTGTTGAATCCCCAGTTCTTTTGTTACTATGTTACTATGCTGTACTGTAGGCAAGCTGATTTGTTTGTTCAATTGATGTTATCTGGACTGCTGCAAGTGCATAGTTCGCATCTATCAGCAATGGTGCCAAATGTTTTCTAGGTACAGTCTTCAATGTTGGAAGCCTTCTTCTTTCTGCATTTATTGCAGCATGTGCCAAGATTTTAGCTTTCAGTTCTTGCTGCCTGGCATTGAGCACTCACGGTATTTCATTGATGACTTCAGGCCTTTGGTGATCCTGTTCTTGCAAAATATCTGCACTTTTTTTGAATTCAGCCTGTTCAGTTGCTCCAGATGTTAATGGAGTATTTTCTGCTGCCACGCCAGCAGTCTGCTGTTCAGCAGTCTGTGTTCCCGTTTCACAATTTTTCTGTATTTCTTCAAGTTCAACTTCACTGAGCACTTTGTTCCAAGTGATGAATCGTCGCTGATCGGCTAATCGTAATTCAGTTATCCTTGAGTCTGGGTATTCTTGTTTCCATAATTGGTACATCCTTTTTTGGTAGCCTTGTTTTTCTGGTTCTGCTTTGTAGTAGCATTTCATTACATTGCGGTTCTCTGACATGGTGTATTTCTGCCACTTCTGAGATTGTTCATCTTCCAGTCACTCTGCAGGCCCATGCCATGGTTGTTCAGCTATGGGGCCCGCGGCCTGTAGCCCACTTGTCGATGGATGTACCGGTTTCCCAACACCCGACACAGTCTTTGTTAACCCGGGCAACGACCGAGCCAGTATAGGCTTCATTTGGTTGTGTTTCACCATGATTCATTGCATGGGTTGTTGGGTGCACTCAGTTCTGCTCCTCAGCCAAGACATCTCTGGCATGGATGGACCTGCTGGTAGTTTAAACTACCACCACCACAGCTCTCAGCTTCATTGAAGCAGTTAAGCCTCCCACCATGTCAAGGCAACACCCCATCTTATTATTATTATTATTATTATTATTATTATTATTATTAATTATAATAATAATAATAATAATAATAATTTCTTCTAATTGCATATAAGACATTGTGAATTACAAAAAGAATGGTCTAAAGGGAGGACTGAAGTGGGATTGGATCTGAAAGAAGTTTATGTCTTTGTCTATATCTATAGCTCAAGCGAGATTGCAGTGCTGGAGTGTTATATACATGTTAAAAAGTATTGGAGGTGTTGGATACAAAGAAAAATCTGAGGTAAAATTGTTGACTATGGCAAGCACTACAAACTTAACAAAGATAGGGATAGGGAGGAAACCTGCCTCCACACCATCATTGGCCACCTCAAGCCCATCCAATCAGAGATCAATAGTAGATATAAGGGAGGACTTCTGGTTTGGCATCGCGGCAAGACAGTCCGGGAAATAGTGGGCTCTGATGAGTGCCGTGAAAACCACGGCTGCCGAACCGCTGCCGATGGGTCTTCAGACCGGAACCATCCTGTAGCGACGGGGAAGAAAGAGAGGCACCTCGGGCGACCAAGAGGAACAGGCAAGTTCCTCAGAGGTCAGAGGGAACTATCTGTGAGTTGGTGGCAAGGGGCGGCAGCCATCGCTGCCATGAAGCTGGGATAACCGGACTAAGTGTTGAGCTGGAGGAAGAGAGGAATGGAGGAATGGAATGGAGGTTTTTTTTGAAGCTGGGTGAGTGACAGCCAACTCAGGCTTTAGTTTAATTTTTAGTTTTATTTGATTTATATACTGCCCTACTCCCAAAGGACTCAGGGCAGTGATAAAATACATAAATACAAAGTTTAAAAACAGAATAAAACCGAATTAAACAATTTGGCCAACAACAGATTTAAAACAACCCAATAATTGAGAACAAATTAAAATTTGCATTTTAAAAGGGAAAAGGGAACAATTAGGCCAGGCCAGCCTGATGGAATAAAAAGGTCTTAAGAGCGTGGCGGAAGGTGTGTAGATCCAGGATCTTCTGTATCTCCGGGGGGAGCTCATTACAGATAGTAGGTGCCCCCACAGAGAAGGCTCTCCCCCTGGGGGCCGCCAGTTGACATTGTTTGGCCGACGGCACCTGGAAGACTCCCTCTCTATGAGAGCGTACCGGCCGGTGGGAGGCTACTGGTGGCAGCAGGCAGTCCCGTAAATAACGAGGTCCTAAGCCATGGAGCGCTGTAAAGGTGTAACTAAGACCTTGAAGCGCACACGGAAGACCACCGGGAGGCAGTGCAGCTCGCGCAGGAGAGGTGTTACATGGGAATGCCATGTCGCTCCTATAACCACCCGCGCGCCGCACTCTGCACCAGTTGGAGTCTCCGGGTGCTCCTCAAAGGGAGCCCCATGTAGAGAGAATTGCAGTACTTCAGGAGGGAAGTAATGAGTGCCTGAGTGACCGTGCGTAGGGAATCCCGATTCACAAAGGGACGCAACTGGTGAATCAGGCGAATCTGATGAAAAATCCTCCCGGTCACGGCCATCATATGCTCTTCTAAAGACAGCCGTGCATCCAGGAGGATGCCCAAGTTGCGAGCCCTCTCCATCGGGGCCAGCGATTTGCCCCCGATAGTCAATGATGGCACCAACTGACTATATCAGGACATCGGAAACCAAGCCACTCGGTCTTGGATGGGTTGAGCCTGAGCCTGTTTCTCTCCATCCAGATCCGCACAGCCTCCAGGCACCGGGACATCACTTCAAGGGCATCATTGGGATGGCCTGGGGTGGAGATGTATAGCTGAGTGTCATCAGCATACTGATGGAACTCCACCCCAAAACCACGGATGATCTCGCCCAGCGGCTTCACATAAATGTTGAACAGAAGGGGCGAGAGGTCCGACCCTGTGGCACCCCACATATGAGGTGCCTCGGGGTCGACCTCTGCCCCCCTGCCAACACAGACTGTGACCGGTCAGAGAGAAAGGAGAACCACCGCAACACAGTGCCCCCCACCCTAACTCTTCCAACCGGTGCAGCATGATACCATGGTCGATGGTATCAAAAGCCACTGAGAGATCTAATAGGAACAGGACAGAGGAGCAACCCCTGTCCTGAGCCCTCCAGAGATCATCAACCAACACGACCAATGCCGTTTCCATGCTGTACCTAGGCCTGAAGATACATCATTTCATCCAGGTGCTGGGGGAGCTGTCGCGCAACCACACTCTCAATAACCTTCACCACAAAGCAAAGGTTGGAGACCGGATGATAATTAGACAACTTTGCCAGGTCCAGGGCCTCGCCTTCTTTCAAGGCGGCGGGGAAGTCACCCTCACTCAGTGAAGCATTTATAAACCCCTGGAGCCAGCCTCGCGTCACCTCCCGAGAAGCCAGCGCTAACCAGGAGGGACATGTGGTCACATTCAGTCTACCCAGAATCCTGTCCATGTCGTCAGGAGTCACAGGATCAAACTCATCCCAGATAACATTCTCAAGACCAGCCTCAGTCATCCCTCCTGAAACTACCCAGTCGGAGTCCAGATCGTCCCGAATCTGAGTGATTTTGTCATGCAGATACTGTACAAAGTCCTCGGCTCTACCCTCCAAGGGGTCCTCCTGCACTCCCTGGTGGAGCAGGGAGTGGGTCACCCTAAACAGGGCAGCCAGGCAGTTATCTGATGACGCCATAAGAGCTTCAAAATTGTTACATTTTGCTGCTTTTATCGCCACTAGGTAATTCTTAATATGAGATCTTACCAGTGTCCAGTCAGATTCAGAAAGACTGGCCCTCCAACTACTCTCTAGGCATCTTTTCTGGTGCTTCATCTCCCTTAGCTCCTCAGTCTACCAAGGAGCCAGATGAGATTGGTGCCAGTTCAGAGGCTGCAAAGGCATGACCCGATCCAGAGCTCCAGCGGCCGCCCTATCCCAGGGAGCCACTAGGTCACTAGTCGAGGCATGTGCCAGAGCCTCAGGGAATCGCCCAAGCTCCATCTGGAACCTGTCAGGTTCCATCAGGCACCTGGGGCAGAACCATCTTACTGGCTCCACCTCCCTGTGGCAAGGTGCAGCGGTTCAAAGGTCAAGACGAAGGAGAGTGATCCGACCATAACAAGGGCTCAGTGACTATATCCCTGATCTCAAGATCACTCAACCACTGTCCAGAAACAAAAATCAGGTCCAGCGTGTTCCCCCCCATATGGACAGGGCCATGAATTAGCTGTGTCAGGTCCAGAGCTGTCATGGAAGCCATGAACTCCCAAGCCACCTCAGTCATTTCACCCACAGACGGCAGGTTGAAATCCCTCATGAGCATAAGTCTAGGGGTGTCAACCACCACCGTTCCGACATTGTGTAGCTCGGGCAGGGCTGCTGCCACGTGGCAGGGAGCCAGGTACATGATCAGCAAACCCATCTGTACCCCATGACCCCACTTCACAAGGAGGGATTCACAGCCAGCCATCTGAGGAACAGTGGCCTCCCTCGGTCTAAGACCTTCTTTAATAATAACTGCTACCCCCCCTCCCCGTGGCCTCGGCTGATGGAATGCGTGGAAACCTGGTGGGCACATTTCAACAAGGGGAACCCCCCCCTCCTGGCCGAACCAGGTCTCTGTAATACCTGCCATTTCCGCACCCCACTCCTGAACAAGATCACAAATGAGGAGGGCCTTATTTACTACAGACCTGGCATTGCAGAACATCAGCCAAAGGCCCGGGCCCTGAGGGTGTGTGCAACCTGGGGAACGAGTGGAGCCTTGGGGGCCGGAGCGCGCCACTGCTCGTAAGCAGCGAGAGCGCGCTCCCCTAACACGATATGGCCCCCTGCTCCCGCCGTATCTGTCCCTGACACTCATTATATTGATGTTAGAAACACTATCTGGATAAGCTCTAGCCCCCCCCGACCCCGGGTCCACCACCCCCCATGCCGCGCTTCACAGCCAGACCCGACCTTTCCCTTAGTGGGTTATCCCCCATACCCACAGCCCGAATTGTAATCTGACCCTCCCCCCCGGAACCCCTTAAAAATTTAACTAAAAATTTATGTAAACCCCCCCCCCCCCAATCCCCTCTTTGCGGCATGCCACCTCTCTGGGTTCCAAAACCCATCATCAAGGTAGGCCCTCGATAATGTGGAGGGCCAGACCTGCGAGAGGGGGGAGTCTGCAGCGCAAGAATTTCAATGGTTGAGTACATCCACAAAACGGGAAAGGTGCAGATGACCTCTGGCAAGGGTTCCATAGAGTCTAAAAGTCCTAAGGACGGCTTGAATAACAACAAGAGAAACATCTTACAACTATAAGACCCCTAATGTGTAACAGTGGCTAAGGAGCATGGAGGCAAAGAAGATTTTGAAATGTAATTTGGAAGAGACAAAAACCCAATTGAAAATTGATTTCTGAATAAACTAATTGGAAACTTTAAACAATTAGATATGGGCAAAGGACTGGAAAGAAATAAAGAGATCTTTTTCCCCTTTCTTTTTTAAATGGCAAGAAAAATAAAAAGAATGGATAATGAGCTTTAAGAAGAAGAAACAAAGAAGAAAAGCTGTATAAATAAAAGGGGAAAAAAGAAAGAAGTGAGAAGAGCTATTTAAACTTGGACTGGACTTTAAACATGATTTGATATTTTTAAATTGAAAAAGAAAAAAGAGAAGTCAAGTAAGATCATGATATAATGGAAACAAAATGGATACTTTATTTGTATTTATTTATTTTATTAGATTTTTATATCACCCTTCTCCTACTGGACTCAGGGCGGTGAGCAGCCAAGAATAAAAATACCACATAGAAAATTTAAAATTATTTTAAAAGAATTAAACAAGTTTTGGCCCAATAAAATTTTTAAAAACCCAACTAAAATCAATTAGTAATTAAAAATATCTAGTGGGGGGGGGGGGGGGTCAAGCCAGCCTACTTTGATGAAATAAAAAAGTTTTAAGGGCATGGTGAAAAGCACGGAGATCTGGGATTCTACGTATCTCCGGAGGCAGGTTGTTCCAAAAGACAGGTGCTGCCACAGAGAAGGCCCTCCCCCTGGGGATCACCAGCCGACATTGCCTGGCCGACGGCACCCTGAGGAGTCCCTCTCTGTGGGAGCGTACTGGCCGGTGGGAGGCTATCGGTGGCAGAAGGCGGTCCCATAACTACCCAGGCCCTAAGCCATGGAGCGCTTTAAAGGTGGTAACCAACACCTTGAAGCACACCCGGAAGACCACCGGCAGCCAAAGCAGCTCACGCAGGAGAGGTGTCACATGGGAGCGCCCCAGTACTCCCATAATCCCCTGTGCGGCCGCATTCTGCACCAGTTGGAGCGTCTGGGTGCTCCCCAAGGGGAGCCTCATGTAGAGAGCATTGCAGTAGTCCAGGCGAGAAGTGACGAGTGCCTGAGTGACCGTGCGTAAGGAGTCCCGATCCAGAAAGGGACGCAACTGGCGAATCAAGCGAACTGATAGAAAGCCCCCTGGCCACAGCCGTCATATACTCTTCTAAAGACAGCCGTGCATTCAGGAGGACACCCAAGTTGCGAACCCTCTCCGTGGGGGCCAGTAACTCACCCCCAATAGCCAGCGATGGCACCAGCTGGCTATATCGGGACGCCGGAAGCCACAGCCACTCGGTCTTGGAAGGGTTGAGTCGGAGCCTATTTCTCCCTATCCAGACCAGCACAGCCTCCAGGCACCGGGACATCACTTCAAGGGCATCATTGGGATGGCCTGGGGTGGAGATGTATAGCTGAGTGTCATCAGCATACTGATGGAACTCCACCCCAAAACCACGGATGATCTCGCCCAGTGGCTTCACATAAATGTTGAACAGGAGGGGTGAGAGGACGGACCCCTGCGGCCTCGAGGTTGACCTCTGCCCTCCTGCCAAAACTGACTGCGACTGGTCAGAGAGATAGGAGAACTACCATAAAACGGTGCCCCCCACCCCCAACCCCTCCAACCGGCGCAGCATGATACCATGGTCGATGGAATCAAAAGCCGCTGAGAGATCTAACAGGACTAGGATAGAGGAACAACCCCTATCCCGAGCCCTCCAGAGATCATCCAATGCGACCAATGCGGTTTCCGTGTTGTGCCCAGGCCTGAAGCCGGACTGGAGCAGATCTAGATAGACAGCTTCAGCCAGGTACTGCGGAAGCTGTCCCGCCACCACACTCTCAACAACCTTCGCCACAAAGCGAAGGTTGGAGACTGGACGGTAGTTAGCCAAAACAGCCGGATCCAGGGAGGGCTTCTTCAGAAGGGCCCTCACCACTGCCTCTTTCAAGGCGGAAGGCAAGACACCCTCACTCAAAGAAGCATTAATAATCCCCTGGAGCCAGCCTCGTGTAATCTCCCGGGAAGCCAGCACCAACCAGGAGGGACACGGGTCCAATAAACATGTGGTCACGTTCAGCCATCCCAGAATCCTGTCCACGTCCTTGGGAGCCATAGGGTCAAACTCCTCCCAAATGACATTCTCAAGACCTGCTTCCATCATTCCGCCTGTACCTACTTAGTCAGAGACCAAGCCTTCCCAAATCTGAGTGATTTTATCATGCAGATCCTGCACAAAATCCTCAGTCCGACCCTGCAAGGGATCCTCCCACCCTCCCAGATGGAGAAGGGAGTGGGTCACCCTAAACAGGCGGCTGGGCAGTTATCTGCAGATGCGATAAGAGCAGAAAAATAGTTACATTTTGCCGCTTTTATCACCACTAGGTAGGTCTTAATATGAGTGTTTGGTCAGATTCGAAACGGCTGGTCCTCCAACTGCTCTCCAGGTGTCTTTTCCAGCGCTTCATCTCCCTCAGCTCCTCAGAGAACCAAGGAGCCAGGTAAACTCGGCAATGGGTCAGAGGCCACAAAGGCACGACTCGGTCCAAAGCGCCAGTAGCCGCCCTGTCCCAGGCGGCCACTAGTTCTTCTGCCGAGCCATGAGTCAGAGCCTCAGGAAATGGCCCAGGCTCCGTCTGGAAGCTATCAGGATCCATCAGGTGCCTGGGGCAGAACTACCTAGTCTGTTCTGCCTCCCTGCGGCTGGGTGTGGTGGTTAGAAAGTCAAGCCTAAGAAGGGAATGATCTGACCATGACAAGGGCTCAGTCCCTATCTCCCCTATCTCAAGATCATTCATCCACTGACCAGAGACAAAAATCAGGTCCAGTGTGTGTCCTCCCATGAGTGGGTCCATGAATTAATTGGGTCAGGTCCATGGCTGTCATGGAAGCCATGAACTCCCGGGCTGCCTCAGACGCTTTGCCGACAGATGGCAAGTTGAAGTTCCCCATGACCATAAGCCTGGGGGTCTCCACCGCCACCTCGGCAATCACGTTGAGCAGCTCAGGCAGGGCTGCTGACACATGGCAGGGAGCCAGGTATGCGATCAACAAGCCCATCTGCCTCCCATGTCCCCACTTCACAAGGAGGGACTCACATCTGGCTATCTGAGGTACAGTGGCCTCCCTTGGAACAAGTCCTTCCTTTACAAGAATCGCCCCTTCCCTGGGACCTCAGCTGATGGAATGCGTAGAAATCCAGTGGGCACATCTCAATGAGGGGAACCCCCTCTCCTGGCCCAACCAGGTCTCTGTAATACCCACCAGGTCTGCACCCCCCTCTTGAACCAGATCACAAATGAGGGGGGCTTTATTTACCACGGACCTATCGTTGCAGAACATCAACCGAAGGCCCGGGGCCTGAGGGCCTGCACAACCCGGGGAACGAGAAGAGCATTGGGGGCTGGGGATGCCACTGCTCGCAAACAGCAAGGGCGCGCCCCAACAGGATACGACCCCCTGCTCCCACCGTATCTGTCCCTCCCACCCACAGTACTGATGAAAAAACCCTCATTGGTACAAACTCTAGCCCCCTCTTCGACCCCCAATCCCACAACCTAAGCCATGCCCCCCAGCCTGACCAGACTCCCCCCCATGGGTTTACCCCCAAACCCGTCAAACCCCCCTCCCCCCTCCCAGACCTTCTTAAAATACGAGATAAAAATTTAGCTAAAAAACCCCACAACCTCCTCCTCGTTGCATGCCACCTCTCTGGGTTCCAAAACCCTTCATCGAAGTAGGCCCTCGATAGCATAGATGGCCAAATCTGCGAGAAGGGGGAATCTCGCAGACGAAGAAGTTCAGTCCTAGAGTACATCTGAGGGACTGTAAAATAAGCTGGTTGTTAAGCAATTGGAAATTGTGGATTGCAGAGAGACACCATCTGGAGTAAAAAGGAACATTGCAACTTGGTTCTTTGTTTGGGAAAATTATGAACTTCACAGATAATAACCGTGTGAACTTGTGGAGGAGGATTTTCTTGTCTACAAGAGGCTTGACTTTTGGAGCAATAAAAAAAGAAATAGAAGGGAATACAATGGAACGTTTATAATTGGAGCAATTATTTGACCTGGAGAATGGAAATAAAAGAAATAACTATAATGTTGCACAGAGGATATAAAAATCGAAATGGAGTATACATATGTGGACAAGAAAATGAAGATGGAGAAATTAGACATAGAAGTGGAAAATAAAGAAGATAAAGATATTGTGATTAAATATGAACAAATAATTGAACATGGGAATAGTAATAATAAAAAGGAGGTCTCTAGAGATTGTATTGAGATTAACAATAACATGATGATTATACTGAAGTTAATAATAATATAATGATGATTATATGAGATTAATACTGAATGATAAAAGAATAAAAGGTTGGAAAATATTAAGAAATTTAAAGAAGTCCAGGACCTGTATTTATTAAATGACTATATTGAGATTAACAAATATGAAAAGAATTATGTTACAGATATTTAGAAATGAAATAGGGATTGAAGTTAAAATATATGGAAAATAGACTACATTAAAAGGAATGGATATAATGAACCAATTTTTTTACTAAGATGCTAAAAGATAATACTTGAGGAAACTGATGGTTATAATAACTGGGATATTGTTTAAATACCTATAACAATTGTTATAATTTGAATATTTGTAATAATATATTTATAAAAGTAAAAGATGATTATGCTGGGATTAACAGTGAGAAAAATAAAGATAATTATACTGGGATGAACAGTAACTAGAATGATTACACTGTGATTAACAGTGAGAAAAATAAAAATGATTACACTGGCATTAACAGTGGAACAAAGATGATTACACTGGGATTAACTGTGAGAAAAATAAAGAGGATTACACTGGGATTAACAGTGAATAAAGATGATTACACTGAGATTAGCAGTGAGAAAAAGATGATTATGCTGGGATTAACAGTGGAATAAAGATGTATTTTGTACACTGGGATTAACAGTGGAAGGATAAAAGAAAAAGGTTAAATTAGAAAATTGATAGCTCTAATAATTGGGATATTGTTTAAATATATATAACAATTGTGATAATTTGAACATTTATTACCTAAGTGAAAAGAAAAGAAAATTGAAACAATATATGATTGTGATCTATAAATAAAAATTACTTAATTGGTGTTATATAAATGGTATGGTTTGATAGATAGAATTTAGGATAATTGGGAAATTGCATTAAAGAGCATTATTTGAATTAAGAACTATGTTTAAATGTTAAATTGCTATATTTTTAAAATTAAAGATGAGATTTAAATTTGGTAAAAGTAATAATGGAATAAAGATTTAATGAGCACAATGAAATATAAATATGTTTGAACTGTATTGTTAATAGTGAGGATTTAGGTAAGAATTGTTGTATTATGTTATTAATTGAATTAAGAATTAAGGTGGGTTAATAGAAGGGTAATTGTTTTGATTAAATAAATATGTGTTAATTTTTTTAAGATGGTATTAGTTGAATATGTGATCTAAGGTTAAGAAATAACTGCTATGGCAAAACAGAATAGATAAAATTTTGTTAAAGATTTTGTTAAAAATTGAACAAAGTGATGACCGGATCAAAGCTCTATTCTGAAAGGATGTAATTTGTATGTTTGGAAAAAAAATAAAAAAACTTTTTGCAAAAAAAAAATAGTAGATATAAGGAAGAGATCAAATTCATTTAAAGAATTGCTGGCTATGCTCTGATTGATGCAGGAATCCATGATAAAAAACCACGAAATGACGAGGGAAATAGTAGAAGTGAGAAACAACACGGGAGAATTAAAAGAAAAGATACAAAAGATGGATGAAGAGTTTGAAAAGTTCCAGCAATTGATTACAAAAAGTGAACAGAAAATACAGGAAATAGAAGAGAGGATGGAGAAAGAAGAAAAAAGAGTAGATGAAATAAACAATAGACTAACGCAGGAAAATAAAGAGTTAGAAACCACAGTAATATTGCTAGACTCAGAAAAAGCAGCACATTATCTGAGATTCAAGAATATGGAAGAGGAGAAAGGGGAAGACCTACCAGATGCTATGCCAGAGTTACTAGCAAAGGCATTAGGGACACAGAAAAATGATAAAAATTGATGAAACATACAGAATACATACGAACTATGGAAGGAGACACAATCTACCAAAGGAGATGCATGTAAGATTCATGAAAAAATCGATGAGTGACAAAGTGCTTAACAAGACGAGAGACGGGCCAATACAATACAAAGGGAAACAATTGGTAGTTCTAAAACAGATCCCAAGAAGAGTTAGAGAGTTGCGGAAGCTGTACCAATTTTTAACTACATTGTTGATTAAGTATAATGTTAATTTCAGATGATTGACTCTGGAAGGGATACTGGTCACATGGCATGAAAAGAGACATAGAGTGGACTCACTGGATAAAGCGATGGAGTTTTACAATCAGCATTTCGGTACCAAAGAGGAACTGGAGGAGAGGGAAGTAATAGAAGATAGAGATCAAGGGATGCTTGCTACAGAAAAAAAGAAACTGCAGCAAAAGAAAAGTGAAAAAGAGAAAAGGGACAGAACAGAGAGCAACAGAGTAAGACCCAAAGAAGCGAGAGAAATAAGAACAAGAAGGAGTATAAGACACAGATATAGATAGAACAATGCAAGAAGATCTTAAGATACTATCATTAAACATCAACAGATTGAACTCACCCATTAAAAGGAAGAAAACTGTCAATAAATTAAAAAGATTGAATCTAGACATAATATCACTACAAGAAGTCCATATAAGAAAAACATAAACAACTACTGGAGTATTCTAAATTGGGGAAACTATTTGTATCGTTATCACAACAAAAGAAGAGGGGAGTGGTGTTTTTTTTTTTAAATTTGATTTATATGCCGCCCTTCTCCAGAGACTCAGGGCGGCTTACAATGCACTAAGCAATAGCCTTCATACTTTTGTATATTTATACAAAGTCAGCTTATTGCCCCCACAAACTGGGTCCTCAATTTACCTATCTTAGAAAGGATGGAAGGCTGAGTCAACCTTGAGCCTTGGTGAGATTCGAACCTGCAATAATTGCAGGCAGCTGATGTTAATAACAGGGCTTTAGACCACTGTACTATCCAAGGCTCTGTTATTTGTTAAAGAAACTATTCAGGCTAACCAAATGGCAGAAATATATAAAGAGCTACAAGATCCTCTGGGCCAATCATTATTAGAGGTATACAATGCAGTCCTATCTGAAGCGAAGGTACCACCATCATGGGTGGAAGCTAACATTACTTTGATGCCAAAAGAGGATTCAGACCTAATGCAAATTAAAAACTACAGACCCATATCCCTACTAAGTCCCGACTATAAAATATTCATCTCAATAGTAGCAGAAAGACTGCAGAGTTTTTTGAAGGAGTTCATACACTCTGACCAAAATGGCTTCCTATCCAAAAAGCAGATAAGACATAATATGAGAACAATATTAGATACATTGGAATACTACGAAACGCATAGTGAAAAGCAATTAGCACTGTTGTTTTTAGATGCCCAAAAGGCATTTGATAATGTGAACTGGCAATTCATGTTACAACAATTAAGACATATGGATTTTGGAGATAAATTTATAAATATGTTCAAGGCAATATTCACACAGCAGAAAGCCAAAGTGGTTGTGAATGGTGAAGTGACTGAAAAATTTTCAATTCAAAAAGGTACACGGCAAGGTTGCCCATTGTCTCCATTGTTATTTAACACTGGAAGTACTAACCAGAAACATCAGGCAAAATGAGCAAATCAAAGGAATGGAAATCAGAAGAGAAAAGTACAAATTACAAGCATTTGCAGATGATTTAGTTTTCATCTTAGAGGAATCATTAGAATCAGGCCAGAGACTCATAGAGAAATTAGAGGAATATGGAGAGGTTGCTGGACTAAAAATAAATAAGGAAAAAAACATAATGATAGTTAAAAATCTTACAAATAAACAGAGGGATGAATTAAATAAAGAAAATGAATATCCAGATAGTGAAAAAAGTCTATCTAAGGAATCTATCTAACAGTAAGATGTATAACAATCAAAGAGGACAACTACACAAAATTAATGCATCAAATTAAACTGGATATAGAGAGATGGAAAAGCTTGCAACTTTCCATGATGGGTAGAATAGCCACAATAAAGATGAACATATTGCCAAAGATACTTTTTTTAATTCCAAACAATACTAATAAAACTAGAGAAAAAATATTTTGAGGAATTGAATAAAATAATGTTGAAATTCATTTGGCAAGTTAAAAAACTGAGAATAAAATTGAAACTACTGCAAGAGTCAAAAGGGAAAGGAGGTTTTGGTCTGCCTGACTGGGAACTGTACTACCAAGCAGCTGCACTCACATGGGTGAAAGAGTGGATAACGTTGAGGAATAGAAGACTATTATTATTGGAGGATCACGATCTTCAACTAGGGTGGCATTTCTCTGGTATGGGAGAAATATAGCACATCGATATTTCCAAAGACATTATGTAAGAAACACATTGTTATCAGTGTGGGACAAACTTAAACAGCAAAGCTATAAGGAAATACCAGTCTGGCTCTCCACCTTAGAAGCATTGATACTGTCGAGCCGTGAACAGGCTCGCCATCACTTATGGGGGGGGACGG
>WNWU01000042.1:3862427-3897422 GCA_012654045.1 Ptyas mucosa | reverse complement strand
GAGTCGTTTTTTCACATCAAGCTCGGGCGGGACGACAGGCCGAGAGATACACTCAAATCTTATAAATGTGGGAAAAAATGTTTCTCATAAGGATATATTAAATGAGAATGGTGAATTGAAAACCAGATTAGAACTAAAAGACCAAGGGGTGGAATTAGAGTGGTGGTCGTACCTGCAGATACAATCGTGTTATGTGAAAGATGTGAAAACATGGGGGGGTTTTTATAGAGAATTAACTACATTGGACAAGATATTAGTGGGGCCTGATGACAAATTGATAAGGATACTGTACAATAATTTATTAAATTATAAAATGGAAGAAGACCAAGTTAAAGAGATGATGATAGTATTAAATTTTTGGATTTAATATAGATTTGGATAAATGGCCAAAGCTTTTGGAGAGAAATCAGAAACTGACAATGGCCACATCATATAAGGAAAATCTCTATAAAATGTTCTATAAATGGCATCTGCCCCCAGCAAGATTGGCCAAAATGTTTAGCAATATGTCCCCAAACTGTTGGAAATGTAAACAAATACCTGGCATATATTACCACATGTGGTGGACCTGTATAAAGGCAAGGAATTTTGGATACAAATTCATATGTAGTTAGAAAAAATGACCAGACAACATATAGAGTTTAAGCCAGAATTATTTTTATTAGGCATTATATCAGATGGTTATGATAAAGGCTCAATATACCTAATATTACACATCTTGACCACAGCAAGAATTGTGTATGCCCAGAGTGGAAAAGCGAAAACACCCCTTCAGTGGAAGATACAATAAGGAAGATATCAGTCTGTGTGGAAATGGACAGACTAATGCTAAAAATAAAAGATAAAGGAGATACAGAATACTATGCTACATGGAATCGATTCTATCAATTATTAGAAACACGAGGTAGAAGCTGGAATGCAAAAGAATCAGGTTAGATGGACACGGAAAGAGATACTATGTATCAGGGGTGGGTTCTAAAAAATTTCTGTGGGCGTGGCTTATTTTGTGGGCATGGCTTGATGGTCATATGACAGTGGGCATGGCTTGATGGTCATGTGACTGGGTGGGCATGGTCAACTCAATGTTACTCAGGTCAAGGGGTGCCTCACCTGGCCCCTCCCCTCCCGGCCATTCCTTGTCACACCCAGCCTCAACGTATCTATAGTTCTGTAAAAATGTTGTTCACCTTTTTTCAAATTTATTATCTACAGACTATAGATGTACTTTCATGGACCATTGAAAGGAGGAAATGGCTCACATGCTTTGCCCAAGAGTGTGATAGGCAAAAGGCTTTTAAGGGGCTGCCAGAAGTGGGGGCAATATATTTTCCAAAGCACCAGAAGGCAAAACAAGAAGTAATGGATGGAAACTGAACAAAGAGAGAAGCAACCTAAAACTAAGGGGAAACTTCCTGACAGTGTGAACCAATATAGGTGCAAAAATATTTCAGTCATAATTTCACATATAAAATAGCCATTCGTGTAATACAACCTGCAGATTGTTCAAAACAGTCATTAGTATTATGGCCGATGTTTGACAGCAAGCCTAAAAGTCAAAGATCACAAGAGTGCTTCTTTCTCTGTATGTACACAAAACATCACATACCAGGAATAGCATATTAAGATGGACTTATGCAACCTGATATACAAATAAACACGTACATATTTATGCTCTGGACTATAGTCATTGAATGCATGTAAATCCCTGAAAAATATGTGGTAGCCCTGGGCAAAAGAAAGGCAGTAAAATCATTCTAGGTGTAGGGACAGTGTAAAATATTAACACATGATAAATAATGGAACAATTAAAAATAATAGAGTTTTTTCCCCTCTCTCTCTCCCTTCTATCTCTCTCTCCTTCCCCCTTCCTTCCTTCCTTCCTTCCTTCCTTCCTTCCTTCCTGTCTCTTTCTTTCTCTCTCTCCCTCTCTCTCTTTCACTCACTCACACACACACACACACCTGATCTGGGCACAAAGTATCTGTTGTTACAGAAGTTCTCATTTCTCTCTATAATACACCTCATACTAATTGATATCCTATCTCTCAACTTATAAGAAACTTATAAAGCCTATGCATGTTTACTTGGCAGTAAGACTACTTCTCTTTCAGTGGAATTTACTCCTAATAGATACACATGATTGCAGGCAGACAGCTAGCTCCATTGTTTAATAGGCTGTAAGTAAAATTTCTACATTAACAAAATTTATACCTAAACAACAGAATATAGGAGCAAAAAATCATAGCAATAGTCTGAGCTATACTTTTCTTCTTTAAATGGAAGTACTACCCATTTTAACCAGACATTAAGACTCATTAGCTTGGAATACTAGTATGGCTTGCACTGAACCTTGACAGTACTTGTTTTCCTTACAAACTAACTCAACTTTCTTTCCTTTAAATCTTGTTTTGTTACACACCGCCTGTTTCGGATCAAGAGCTCTGTTTTTAGGTTAGGAGGCAGATTAATTACTTGGCTGATAATAGGACAGTATAAATAACAATATAATAGCATATTTATGTTGTATAACTGCTCAATTTTCCATCTGGGCTACAGTAATGCTCTCTACATGGGGCTCCCCTTGAGGAGCACCCAGAGGCTCCAACTGGTCCAGAATGCGGCCGCGCGGGTGATTATGGGCGCAGCTTGTTGTGCCCATGTGACATCTCTCCTGCGCGAGCTGCACTGGCTCCCAATGGTCTTCTGGGTGCAATTCAAGGTGTTAGTCACCACCTTTAAAGCGCTCCATGGACCTGGGTATCTGCGAGACTGTCTTCTGCTACCAATAGCCTCTCACCGACCAGTTCGCTCTCACAGAGAGGGTCTCCTCAGGGTGCCATCAGTCAAATTATGTCAACTGGTGACTCCCAGGGGGAGAGTCTTCTCTGTGAGGGCTCCAGCCCTGTGGAATGAACCTACCCCCGGATATACGTAACATCCCCGACCTTCGGGCTTTCCGCCGTGTCCTCAAGACCCTGATGTTCCAACAGGCGGAGCTAAACAGTTAAACGATTTTTAAATTTGTCAATTTAATTTTGGGCCCTATTCTGTTTGGCTGAACTTTATAATAATTTGAAACTGTAATTTTATCAATGTTTGCATGTTTATGCTTTTTATCTTGGCTGTACACCGCCCTGAGTCCTTCGGGAGAAGGGCGGTATAGAAATATGATTAAATAAATAAATAAATAAATTTAATATTTACCTTTCAATTGAGCTGCAATTGCATGGTTTTATACAGCTTTGTATTAAGCCTAATATTACAGATAGAAATTCAAGAATATTTTTGTTTCTCAATGTTATATGTCATCAGCATAGAGAGAAGCTGAGATTAAATCAAAATAAAAATGGATGAACTCAGTTACTGTTCTTCATGAAGAAAATCTATGTGGTCACTAAGAATAAACACCAACTTGAAACATAATTAGTCAAAAATCAACATCATATGTGAATATTACTTTGTTAAATTAGAACAAGTACACATTTTGGGAATGTTCCTCAGAAAGAAACTGAAATTAAATCTTTTAATTAGGAAAAAACCATTAAGGTGCCTTTTCCAGTTTCTCTCTTCGTATCAGCTGTCAGGTCTTGCAATAAATAGGTATGCTATTTCTAGAGGTGTGCAAAACATTTCAAATTTACAATGAGTTTGAAATGCCCCATTTCAAGTGTGAAACTGTGCTCCCAACTGAATGGAATTGACTGGAATCATTTGGGATATCAGGCTTGGTTCCCAGTTGTCTCTTGTTTTAGTAACAGACAGGCCTGAAATCAGGCTGATTACATTAATTGTTTGTAACAATATCCATTTATCTCAGACATAGAGACTCTGAGGCAGCAAACAAGGATTAACAGAACAACAGAGTTGGAAAGGACCTTGTAGGTCATCTAGTCCAACCCCCCACCCAAGCAGGGGATCCTACACCATTTCTGACAGATGGCAGTCCAGTCTCTTCTTGAAACCTTTCAATGATGAAGTTGCCACAACTTCTGAAGGCAAGCTGTTCTATTACTTGATTGTTCTCACTCACTCACAACATTTCTCCTTATTTCTAGGTTGAATCTTTCCTGGATAAGTTTCCATCCACTATTCCTTGCCTGGCCTTCAGGTGCTTTTGAAAATAGGTTGACCCCCTACTCTTTGTGGCAGCCCTTCAAATATTGGAAGACTGTTATCATGTCTCCCCTGGTCCTTCTATTCACTACACTAGCCATGCCCAGTTCCTGCAACCATTCGCCATTATGTTTTAGCCTCCAGTCCCCTAATCATCTTGGTTGCACTTCTCTGCACTCTTTCTAGAGCACGGCTGCCAAACTCCCAGCCCGCGGGCCAGATACGTCATGAGTTGACCACGCCCATGCCCAGTTTAGCAAAAGGGGAAAAAGTCCTGATATGTCACATGTTGCCGCCATGACAATGTGAGTTTGACACCCTTGTTCTAGAGCAGGAGTGTCAAACTCAATTTCATTGAGGACCACATCAGGATTGGATTTGACTTTGGAGGGCCGGTTGGGCATGGCCATGGTGGGCGTGACATAGAACTGCACCTCTGCAGACATGTTTTTATAAACTTATAAAAATAGGGTTTTATGTTCTGCGAATGATGGACAATAACGGAGGCAAGATGGAGGCTAACAGGCTAACAGTAAGTTTTATTTCTAGCAAGGTGACTAACAATTGTCTAACAAGGTGGCTAACAAGGTTGCTGTAGCAATACCTAATAATTTTCCGCTCAGCTATCAGCAACAGCTGAGTTCGCACCAGCCGGCTATTTATACCTGGCTGTCAAACCCATTAACTAATTGATGAGGAGAACCGATTGCACAGGGGCAGGGTCTTGAATGATTGTAGGCAGCAGGCAGTGACTCAAGGCGTCAGTGTGCGATAGGTGTTTGCCTGGTCTGTAGAACAGCGAATAGTCATAGGCAGCAAGAAAGGCAGTCCAACAGGACATCCAGGGGGACAGTACTTGCAGTGTCTGATGGTCACCAGCCAGTAGACCTAAGAGTGGCTTATGATCTGTAATCAACTCGAAATGATGGCCATAAAGATATTCATGGAATTTTTTAATTCCAGCTACCATAGCCAGAGCCTCTTTATTGAGCTGGCTATATTTCCTCTCAGTAGAAGAAAGGGTTCTTGAAAATAAAGCTATGGGAGCCTCAGCGCCATTTGGAAGACAATGGCTGAGTACAGCCCCAACCCCATATGGGGAGGCATCGCAGGCTAAAACAATTGGCAATTTCTTGTTATATTGAACAAGAATGCTGTCAGATGTTAGGAGAGCTTTGACAGCTCTAAATGCTTTGGCTTCCTTGGTTCCCCATGACCAAGGGGCTTTAGCATCTAACAGTCTACAGTATGTAGGGATTCTGCTATGGAAGCTTTATGAGGAAGGAAAACGCTATAAAAGTTAAGCAGTCCCAAAAAGGCTTGTAACTCAGCCTTTTGGGTGGGAGTTGGAGCTTCCTTGATGGCCCTTATCTTTTCAGCTGTGGGATGTATTCCTCAGAATCTACCAAATAACCTAAAAATTCTACCTTAGGGACTGCAAAATAGCACTTCTCTTTTTTAAATTTCAATCCTACATTTTGAAATCTTTGGAGTACAGTTCTCAAACAGTGCAGTAATTCGTTATTTGTTGCTGTAACCAGAACGTCATCAAGTAAGGAACTACTCCCTTTATTCCTTGTAAAAGCCTCTCCATTAAGCTTTGAAATATTCCCAGGGCCACACTGACTCCAAACTAGAGACGGTGGCACTTAAAAGTCTATGGGTTAAACTCTATGGGTTACTATGGTTTGGGCTAGAGCAGTAGTTTTGTTGACAGGAAGCTGCTGATAAATTTGGGCCAAGTCTAACTTGGCAAACACTTTGCCTTCCCCTAGGGAGTGCAACAGATGTTGCATGACAGGAACTGGGTATGAATCAGTGATGGGTTGCTCCCGGTTTGCACCAGTTTGCAAGAACCGGTAGTAAAAATTTGTAGTAGTTCGGAGAACCGGTAATAACATTGGCTGGCTATGCCCCCGAACCGGTCCCCGGCCTGGTCGCCACTCGCTTACCCTGCCCACCTCATCAGAGGCTTTTAAAAAAAACTTTTAAAAGCATTTTCTCTACAACCTCTTTGGCCGAAAAAATGCTTTTAAAAGGGAAAAAAAGCCTCTGATGATCGCATGGCTCAGCTGGGATCGTCAGAGGCTTCTAAAAGCATTTTTTCTGCAACCTCTTCAGCTGAAGAGGCTGTAGGAAAAAATGCCTTTAAAAGCCTCTGGCGATCCCAGCTGAGTTGCCTGATCATCAGAGGCTTCTAAAAGCATTTTTTCTGCAACCTCTTAAGGTTGTAGAAAAAATGCTTTTAAAAGTTAAAAAAAAAGTTGGCCACGCCCACCCCATCACATTACCCACCACCACCAAGCCACGCCCACAAAATAAGCCACGCCCACAGAACCAGTAGTAAAAAAAATTTAGAACCCACCCCTGGTATGAATGTGCCTGTAAAGCCCTATTTAACGTGCATTTATAGTCTGTGAAGACTCTCAGTGAGCCATCAGGTTTTATTGGTGCCACAATGGGTCTTTCCCATCTGGCATGATCTATAGGCTCAAGAATACCCTGCTGAATAAGTTTGTCTAATTCAGAATCTAGTTTACTGCAGAGTGCAAATGGAACTCGTCTTGGTTTGAGTAGAATTGGAGTTACTAGAGGATCCAAATTAAAAGATATTGGAGTGCCTGTGTATTTTCCTAAACCTCTCTTGAATACTGAGGGGAATTCCTTGTATAACGAGTCCCAGTCTGTTCTGTTTATATGGTTTATTCCTGTGATTCTTAACCCTAAAGGCTGGAACCAGTCTAAGCCAATCAAACTGGGTAATTTTCCTTTAATCACAGTTAGTGGAAGTCTGCCCAAGAAATTATTAAATTCTACTTTGAATTTAAGACTGCGAATGATGGGTATATAGTTACCCTAATAGTCTCTGATTTGTAAATTACTACTTCTAAGCCAATTTTTTGCTATCTTGGGCACAAGCCTTTTAATGGTGCTTCATGATACCAAAGATATAGAGGATCCTGAGTCTACCTCCATGGGGAAAGAGGCTCCTTCTACTTTAATGTTTAGAAAGATTTTCTTAAGAGGAGTTTTGGTAGTTTGATTTGCAATAGGGGCAGTATGATCTTTATAAACTGTGTGACAAGCTTCAGGTTGTTTAAATGCTTTCTTAGGGTATTTCCTAGGGAACCCTCTATTATTAATCTGGGCTGAATTGGGCAGAGTTGCCTGGCATACTTTGGTCATGTGACCCTTTCTCCCACAACACAAATGGCATTTTTAAATTTGCATACTGAGCAGGGATGGGTAGCACTGCAGCCCATGCAAAGGGACTGAGGAACATTTTTCTCACCCAGCCAGCTTTTCCTGATCACAGGCTTGAGGCAATGGATGTCTTTGTCCTTGCTGTCATCTGTAACTTCCCCAGACTCAGGCTCTTTGTAATGCATGGTTAGAGGCTTTCTGTCGAGACTCGGGCTGTTCAGCTTCTGGATGACAGCTATGGAATTTTCTGACATCTCGGTCGCTTGTGCTTCGTCCAATGCCATTTGCAGGGTAAGGTCACATTTAGCCAGGAGATAGCGCTGTCCAATAGGACATCATCGAGATCCCTAAAATCACAGTATAGGGCAGTTGCCCTCAAGGCTGCCATAAATTAATGGATTCTCCCTCAACCTGATTTCTACGGTGAAATGTATGTCTGCGTGCAATGCGTGACAGTTTGGGAGCATAGTGACTTTGTAATTTGGTTAGTAATACGTCCCAATCAACATCTGTTATGGACTGAGGTGCTACTGGAGCCTGTGCCATTTCAAATATGGCATTTCCACAAAAACTAAGGAAATATGCCTTTTTCCTTTTATTTGAGAGTTTGCCAAAATCATTAGCTAGCAGGAAACATTCAAATTGGGCTACATACAAATCCCAAGTTTCAGTGGCTGATTCGAATGTCGCAAATGGCCATTTTTGCCTGTTTTTTTGCCTCTTCTAACCCCCCCACCTCCACAAGCATTCTGCAGGCTAAAATTGTTACCTTTTGGTTCCAGCCCGCAGGTCTCCCGAAGGCAAGTCCTGCACTCTGCTGAAGGGTGGGTGGGGTCATGTGGGCGGGGCAACCTCGTGGTGCTCTGTGGGCTGGATTAATTGCTTCAGTGGGCCGCATGCGGCCCGTGGGCTGTAGTTTGAGGACCCATGTTCTAGAGTCTCAACATCTTTTTTATAGTGTGGTGACCAAAACTGGATGCAATATTCTAGGTGTGGTCATACTAAGGCTTTATAGAGTGATATTAATACCTCACTTGAACTTGATTGAATCCCTCTGTTAACGCCACTTAGGATTCACTTTTTTTGTCTGCTACTGCATACTGTTGGCTCATATTTATTTGGTTATCCACTAAGACTCCAAGATCCCTCTCACAGTTACTGTATTGAGCCAGGTTTCTCCCAATCTATATGTGAATTTTTCTTGCCCAAGTGTAAGACTTTACTTTTCTCTACATTGAATTTCATTTTGTTAGATAGGGCCCAATATTCAAGTCTGTCAAGATCCATCTGGATCTTGAGCCTAACATCTAGGGCAGTGATGGCTAACCTTTTTGCCATCGCGTGCCAGGAGAGGGGCCCACACCGATAATTCTATGTGCCTTGCCCTGCACATGTGTGTGCAACCCCACTCCCTCCTGGCACGTGATGGCCTGGTAGGCCCGTTTTTCTTTCTTACCTGGTTCCAGATCCTCTCTATTTATCTGGGAAGGGCGAAAACAGCCTTTCTCACTCCCTCGGAGGCCCTCCAAAGGCCTGAAACAGCCCATTTCCCAACTCCCAGTGGGACAGGAAGTGACTTTTTTGCTGCCCCAGCCTCTCTAGGAGTCTCTGGAGGCTGGGGACAGCAAAAAAAAGTCACTTCCTGTCCCACCGGGAGTTGGGAAATGGGCCGTTTCAGGCCTTTGGAGGGCCTCCGAGAGTCGGAAAGGCTGTTTTCGCCCTCCGCAGATGCATAGAGAGAATCTGGAGCCAGGTAAGAAAGAAAAATGGGCCTTCCACACACACACTCCCCAGCCCCTCCGGAGGCAGGAAACAGCTTGTTTCCCTACTTCTGGTGGGCCCAGAAGGCCCAAAAATCAGCTGGCTGGTGCGCGCATGCATGCCAGAGTTCAGCTGGCGTGCCCACTGATATGGCTACGTGTGCCACTGTGGCACACGTGCCATAGACTCGCCATCACGGGTCTAGGGTATTGGCTATTCCTGCCAGTTTAGTATCATTTACAAATTTGAATAGTTCCCCTTCTATTCTTTCATCTAAGTCGTTTATGAAAATATTGAAGAGTATTGGGCCTAAGATGCAACCTTGTGGTACCCCACTGCTTCCTTCCTTCGATATAGACATAGTACCATTAAGGACTACTTGCTGAGTATGGTTTGTCAGCCAATTACAAATCAATCTGATGGTGATGCTATCTATTCCACTTTTTTCTAGCTTACCAAGAAGTGGTTTTGGTTCAAAACCAAAACATTAACAATGAAAAACTAAATATATTTATAAAATCTAAAGACATTCCTCTTTTAGTCCTTGAAGACTGGAACCACACAAATTAAAAAAAAAAAAAGACCACACTTCATCTCCCAGCCCAAAGGTCAGGGGGAGCAACCAGTTCTTTAATACCTTATGAAAGACCAATAGAGTCAGGGCCATGTGGATGCTGATTGATAGAGCATATACTCTGACATAGAATGTCCTTTTGACCATGAGCCAACTAGCTCTTGCATAGCAGAAGGCATCATTGTCTTTGGTAGGAGATGCTACAAAATGAGGTCATGTTATTGAACAGGTTTCTTATAGAAAAAAACCCCAACATTCACACCAAAATTCAGTTCATACCAGAGAAAGGCAAGGAGATGTTAATTCTTCATGCTTCATGCTTTCAAAAGAGATATTTAGGCAAAATGAAATTGGAAGCAATATTGAGAAAGGGGTGAAGAATCTAACAAGATACTGGATTTCAAATTACGTAATGAAATAGTCTCTTTCTTATTTGTGATCCCTATGGAATAATAATATCAAGCTATTATTTTCACTTTGTTGTGGAAATTATGTAATGTGATTCACTCTTTGTTTTTCACAGAACCTAAGAAACAGATAACTGTCCTAAAGCCAAGTCACCAACCTCAATTTGACTTCTCTCTGAGAAATAATTGCCTATGTCTATGGGGGGGGGGGTGATTTAAAAATATGGCATTTTTGAGTATGCAATCAAGAACCCACCCCCTTAATGCATTGCATGTATAATACATGTAGAAAGGGAAGGATTTGATCACATGATCACAGCCTCCATCTTGATTATTTTTAATATATCCCTGTGGATACTTACAAACAGATCAAACCTTTCTGGTTTATAAAAATGCTAGCAGCATATATACTTATCTTACTTCTTTTAAGATGATTTTTAAACAGTTTCTCTGAAGTGTACCTAATTTTAGATAAATCAGACTTGATAGTCTTGCAATAATTTTGTAATGCCAGAGGTAGCAGTGCTAGTTACAGTACCAACAGTGATATTTAAAGTTTTAGGTGGTATTCTGATTTTTTTTAGTTAGCTCAATATAATAATTTTAGAAAGCCTTCCCAAACTAAAATTTATCCAAATGTCAAAATAAATTAAGAAGTCCAAAACAGGTCCTCTAAAATTTCTCTAGGTGCTGAGGCAGAATATATAAGATTAAGATCAATTTAATACCAAGTATGATTCAAATTACAAGAGACCTTCCTATTTTTATTACTTGACATTATTTTAAATGACTAATCAACTATTGAACCATTCTTTTTGGCAGTCACCCTCCAAAATTCCCACTGAATAAATTTAATTGCTTGTTGAGAAACAGAGCTGTCATTTTCCACATTTGCGGAACATACATATATATTTTGGCTCCATTGTAGATTATAATGAAGAATTTCAAACTTCAGCTCCTCTTTGAATTTGAGAATTACTGTCACCTGCCTATACAAGGTGAAATATCATCAAAATCCTGATGATATTGATGGTACATCTCTATCCCCATCCATCCAGATGAATCTGTCAGCTATTGCCCCAGTGTCTGCGGACTGTAAGGTTCTGAAGGGGGAAGAACAGCTTATATCTCAACTCTGCCAGGATAGAATGCCTGGGGTTCTGAGTCCCCTCAATCCAGAAATTGGATGCTTCTATCAGCCTTTCCTGATAGATGCAGTGGTGGGATTCAGCCAGTTCACGTCACTTCAGGAGAACTGGTTGTTAACTTTCTGAGCAGTTTGGTGAACTGGTTGTTGGAAGAAATCATTAAGGAAGAGAACCGGTTAAATTATTTGAATCCCACCACTGGATAGACCCAACAGGAAACATGATCAGATCAGCTAATTCTACTTATTGTAAGACTACATTAAGAGAATCTTACAACTCTGAAAGTACAATTCTCCTGCTGTCTCCTTAGTGGCCTGAGAAACTAGGGAGGTCTCATCTGAGCCTCTTGCCCACCCACTTTTCAGCAGTAGCAACATTGTCTCTTATCTGATTGTTCCCTAGGCAGCATTTCTTTGCTGCATCTCCCAAGATCTTTTCCACATATCAAAGCACTTTGACTCTGGACTGGGTGGTCTGCCCTGTTCAGATTTAATGCACAATCTGGGGATCCTCCTGGACTCATACCTGCTGCTTCAAAAACCAGAAGCTGCTGTGGTCAGGATAGCTTTTGCACAACTCCAACTTGTACACCAGTTTGTGCCCATTCCTGAACCAGGAGGCCTTATTCATGATCACTCTTGCCTTAGTCACCACCCAATAGAACTATTGTGTTGTACTCTACAGGGGTCTGTCCTTGTTAAGAAATAACTGAGGAACTTTTGGCAGAGGGGCTTGTGATGGATTCTGTCTATGAAGGAGGAGGTAGTGTAAAGGGCTACACTGAAGTGGTAGATTCCCATGAAGGAGGGAGCACATTCCAAGAAGGGAGATGAGTCAAGAGACAACACAACCCAGAGCTGGATAGGAGAGGAAGAAATTTAGGATGTAGAATTTCCCAGGTGATATGTGTTAGGGAGAAAGTGATATAGGTTTAGTCTGGCAAAATGCTATCTATTGCAGGCATCCTCAACTCCTGGGCTGTGGCCCATTACTGGGGCTTGAGCCCTTCAGAATTGGGCCATTGAAGTGGCAGGCGGGAGCATATGTGCATCCTCACTTGCATGAGAAGTGGGCAAGTGTGGACACGCAAATTCCATTTTGTGAGCAGCAAGTGGGGGTGCCCACCACTTGCACAAATGGAGCTATTGGGGTGTGCACACTTGCCCGCTGCTCACATGGATCCATCCACTCTCCACCCCTGGCTGGTCTGCAAAGCCAGAAAGGTTGGGGAACTCTGATCTATTGGATGTAAGCAAAAAAAAACAAACAAACCCTGAACTTTAGATTGCTCTATATTGTTCTGAGGTGAGCTTGACAGAATATAAAATAACTGGAAGGGACCTTGGAGGTCTTCTAATCCAACCCCCTGCTTGAGCAGGAATTCCTATACCATTTCAAACAAATGGCTTCCAGTCTCTTCTTAAAAGCCATCATTGATGGGGAACTCACAACTTCTGAAGGCAAGCTATTCCACTGGTTGATTGTTTTCATTGTTAAGAAATTTTTCCTTAGTTCTAAGCGTCTCTCCTTCATTAATTTCCATCCATTATTTCTCGTCTTGCTTTCTGGTACTTTGAAAAGTAAGCTGTCCCCTCTTGTTTGTGGTACCCCCTCAAAAATTTTAACACTACTATTATGTCTCCCCTAGTTCTTTTCATTAGACTAGACATACCCAATTCCTACAATTGTTCTTCATGTTTTAGCCTCCAGCTCCCTAATCACCTTTGTTGCTCTTCTCTTCATTCTTTTATATTGTGGTGATCAAAACTGAATGCAGTATTTCAGGTGTAGCCTTACTAAGGCTTTGTAAAGTGTTACTAATACTGTACATGATCTTAATTCTATCCCTTTATTAATGCAGTTTAGGATTGGATTGGCTTTTTTGGCTGCTGCCACACACTATTGGCTCATATTTAAGTGACTGCCCACTAAAACTGAAACAGTCCCTATCACAGTTACTGGTATTGAGCCAGGTTTCAGCTAGTCTATATCTGTACAATTGGTTTTTCTTCCCTAGGTGTAAAATCTTACTTTTCTCTACATTGAGTTTCATTTTGTTAAATAGGGCCTCAAGGCTGTTGAGATCCATCTAGATGTCATGGCCCCATTTGATCCCATTTCAGAAGAGGAGGAGGAGTTGGACAGATGGCACATCTCCCTTGGAATGTTTGGAGAGATCCGGGGCTGAGGACAATGCTGTCCCAGGCCCCTCAGGCATTGGGTGAGGTGATCGACCAGACAGAGAGCTGCCTGCCCTAATAGATACAGGGAACAATTGGCTGCAGACAGACAGTGGTGCTGAGAGCAGCAGATTCCTTCTGATGAGGAACAGCTGCTTCTCCCACTCAATTCAAGGGTATGGAGAGTAAAGTGAAGACAAGTTCAAAGGAGGGCTGCAAGGTTGCTCAGGATGTTACACCACCCCTCTTCACAAAGAACACCTGGCATGGGTTGACTTAAGGAGAAGCTGGGGGAGTTTGTCTTTGTCAGGAGCAATTGTTTCCTTTGGCTTACACTCCCCTGGCTTTGGAAAAATTCAGCCTTGACTCTTGTTTCCGCCTTGCCTTTGGCCTTGTGGACTTTCCTGACCCTGTCAAATTGCCTTGCCTTTGGGACCTTGACTTTGGACCTTGTCCCATGAGTTTGCACCTTCTCTTTGGACTTTCTCTTTGCCTTTGCAAATTGGTTTTGTTTGTTTACTGGCTTTTGTTTGTGGGGCTGAGGGTGGCTGCCTTCAGGGAAGTATGGGGTAGAGCCTTACCAACCACTGTAGGGCGTTTGTTGTGGCAGATAACAGAGCAATAAAGGACTCTATCTTACCTGTCTCTGCCAAGGTGACCTGGATCGTAACAGTGGATCATGAACCTACCTTCTGAGGTGCTGGCTATTCTGCAAATTAGATGAGTTCCCTTTCTATTCCCTCATCTAAAATATTTATGAAGCTATTGAAGAATAGTGGGCCTAAAACAGAACCTTGGGGTAACTTACCGCTTAATTCCCTCAATGTGGATGTAGTTCCATTGAGAACTACACATTGAGTATGGTTTGTCAGCCAGTTACAAATCCATCTAATGGTGGTGCTGTATATCCCACTTTTTAAAAACTTATCAAGATGTACTTTGTCAAATGCCTTACTAAAATCCAAGTATACTATATCCACAGCAATTTCCTGATCCACTGATTTAGTCACTTTGTTAAAGAATCAAATAAGATTGATTTGGCATGACTTTTGACAAACCCAGGTGGCTACCGGCTACTTCTTTTCTATAGACTTTAATCATCTTATTTGCTCTTCTTTGCATTTTTTTGTAAAGTCTCAACATTTTTTTTTGTAATGTGGTGACCAAAACTGGATTCAGTATTCCAGGTGTTGTCTTACTAAGGCTTTATAAAGTGGTACTAATACTTCATGTGATTTTGATTCTTCGTTATACCTTTGTTCGCTTCTAGGTATTCGAGACCTGTTGCTTGATTATCTTTTCCAAGATCATTCCAGGTATTGATCTGAGGCTTATTGGTTTATAGTTTCCTGGATGTTTTTCTTTTTCCTTTTTTGAAGATGGGAAGCAAATTGGCTCTTTTCCAGTCCTCAGATAGTTCCCCAGTGCTCCAAGAACTTTGAAAGATATGATTCAATGGTTCCAAGATCACATCTACTAGTTCCCTCAGAACTCAGGAATGTAATCCATCAGGACATGGTGATTTGAATCAGCTTAGAGCTGACAGGTGTTCTTTTACTTTATTTTTGCTTATTTTCATTTGCATTCCCAGCCTATCTTTTACAGTTGTTTTTGTAAAGTTGGTTTGTATTTTCTTTTTGCATGAAGACAGATGCAAAGAATGAATTAAGCAGTTCTGCTTTCTCTATACTGCCCATTATTTCCTTTCCATCTTCTTCCATTAGTGGACCAACTGTTTTTTCTTGGTTTTTGTTGTGTTGAAAGAAACTTTTTATTATTATTATTGACATTTACTGCAAGTCTAGGCTGAATCTCAGCTATTTTATCTTGATCCAGATTTTTTTCAGTTATTCTGGGCAATTTATTTAACCTGAACACCTGTTACTTAGATTCATTGGCTCTGGTGGCATCTCTGCAACTCCATAGTATTTCTTCAAGAGAAATTGAAGATAATAGCTGAAATTGGTCTTATTCCTGGTTCTTCTAGATTAATGGCTTAAATCTGTTTTTGCAAAGGAGTGACTGATTGTTTTAAAAACTGTGTAATTCTAATTTCTAATATTAAATTATGATTAATATCACAGAAAGTTTTATTCTTTGCATGTTGTAATACAATATTTACTGGTAGTTAGTAGTAACCCTTATTTTGGAATAACAGAAGCTGAGACATTAACTCATATGGTTTTCACTTAAATTCATGCATTTGTTAACCTGATTTTAGAATGATTATTACTACTCATACCATCTTCTGGATTCTGTTTTCACTTTTTGGAATTTAATAAGGCTTCAACAATTCTGGATTTACACACATGAGTATTAGCAAACTTAATTATTATTCAAGACTGAAAAACTAATCATTTGCAGCAGTAGATTAACATCTGAAACAGTTCACATTTGAAACAGTATTTTTGCAATAAAGAGGCAAGAGTTTTCAGCAATGTGATCGAATAGTCTTGTATTCTTTCATCTATGAAAACGTTTTGTTTTGTTTTGTTTTAAACCTGAACTTGACATACTATGTTTCTTATCATGGCAACTTGTATAATTTATTAATATTTTGTATAACACAATCAAAATAATTTAACACTTTTAGCTACAACAATATTACGTTATCATTACAATTTGTTTGTCTAATAAAGCAAAATAACCAATTCTTGTCACCTACCCCCTACATTACACACCTATGAGACATTAATACCTCTCAGAAAACAAATATTGGGGGGGAGGGGTTTCCTGTGATCAGTGCTTTTTTTTTAGAAAAGTTTTTTATTTTTTTCAAAACAAACACACACAAATAAACAAACATTACATTTTTTCTGAACAGAGTATTGGCCGAGTCAAAATTTGTACAGCCTTTAGTTTTCTCCAAGACAATTTATATATTTTACTTTTTGCCATAATATTCTTTCTCTCTAATTTTTTATTTTATTTTCCTTCTGTTTCTTCTGGTATATAACCAATATTACCATTCGCCCTAATCTCTAATCTTAGTCAATTTTTCTTCCCCCCCCCCATTACTTTTTTTGAATTGAAACCCTTTAATTCGATCCCTGACCTACGCACCTTTCGCTGTGCCCTTAAGACTTTACAGTTTCAACAGGCTGGGCTGGGCGCTAAAATAACGAATTTTAATGGGTATTCTTGTTTTTTAATATAAGGGCCACATTATTTAATATATCTTAAACTGTTTTTAAATTTTATGGATATATGTGTTTTATTGTGGCTGTGCACCGCCCTGAGTCCCTCCGGAGAAGGGAGGTATAAAAATTTAAAAAATAAATAAATAAATAAATAAATAAATAAACAAATTTAAAGTCAATCATTTTCCTAAAACCTAACCCTAACTCTAAATCATCTTATTCAAATATTTTCCCATTGCTCCCTTTTCACAACATATTATAGTTTCAAATATTTTTTCTAGATTCCATTATTCCAATTATAGATATTAGTATTCATACAATTTTACATATATAACTCATTTCCTTTTCTCTTTTCCATTTCTTTCCAATATCAGCTTATCTAAATACTACAATCAAATATATTACTAGAATTCACTTAAGTATATAACATTAAAGTCATTCATTTCTATCTCAATTCCAGTTGTTTTTTAAAATAGCCCCAATTTTCCATTACTTTTTCAAATATATATACTATCTACACCTTTTCATAATAAACCATAATCAGTAATATTTCCCCCTCTTAAAAGTTAATTTTGATTATTGCTAACAGTGTCTTAATCTCTTCATGTCTCTTATTTAATAATCCATTAATCCCTTTTCACAATACAATATAATTTCAAATGCTTTAGCTGAATTCCATTATTACAATTAAAGACATTCCAAGTATTACAATCACATATATTAAACTTCCTACAATTCATTTATAATTATAAATCTTACTTTAATTCATTTATAGTTCTAAATATAAAACATATCTCCCTTTTCCTTTCTCCCTTTCTCTTATTTTCTTCTTTTTCCCTTCCCCCCCTAATTTTAAAGTCCCCCACTCTCCTGATTTGCCCTGTATTTCCATCTGCTCACCTCCTTTTTCCTCTTTTCCCCTTTATTTTCCCACTGTTGATCTAATGTAATCATTTGATTTTTTTGTTTTGTCTCTTTCCCTCTTCTTTCTCTCATCTCTTTCCACCCTCTCTATTTTGTCATTGTTCATCCCAATGTAATCTTTAAAGTTCACATTTGTTCCTAATCTTTTCCCATTTCCTTTTCTTCACTTTCTTTGTTTCCTTTTTCCAGTTAATTTTCTCCTAACCCCTCTTTTTTTCATTGTTACTCCCAACATGATCATTTAATTTTTCATAATCAATGTCTTTATCTTCAGTATTAATTTTTGGTTTCTCATTTATAGTTTCTTTATCCACTTCGGTATGTTCTAACGCAGTCTCTAGTTCATCAGGCTTAGGTTTTCTATACATCATTATAATCATTTCATTTAATTCCAATTTGAATGATATATGCATCATTTTAATCATTTCAATTAGTTCCTGCGCCATTTTGTTCTTTCTGGGTTGTTGTTTCAATTGTAAGTTTTATTATAATTCACCTTCTTTAGTTGTTGACATCAAACAGCTTAAAAGAAAACAAATCCTCCTCAAAAGTTCCCACTGCTCTTATCACTTTAAGAAGTTTTTTTCCAAAATTAAGCGTTGTAAAATTAACCGGGTTCCTCCCGGTTCGGCCGAGCTGGTAGCGGTGACAATATGATGTCACCAAACCGGTTCTCTTTGTTCGGGAGCTGCCCCCCCCCCGCATCATTCTTACCTTTTATTGGACCCCGCCCCCAATTTTTCGCTGCCTCCCAAGTCCCAGCTGATCGGCTGGAAGGAAAAAAACTGTTTAAACTCTTGCTGTGGGGCTTCAAAGGGGCGCCCTAGAGCTGATCAGTGTTAAAAAGCAGTGTGGTGGTAGACCAGTGCACTCAAAAAACAAATGGGTAGAACAGGATGCTCCAAGAACAAATGGGTAGACCGGTACAGCTCTACAAGCAGTTAAAAACCTGGTAGACCAGTACCTCTGCTAAATCCGAAAGAATTGTCACATGGCCATCAAACCACGCCCACAAAATAAGCCACGCCCACAGAACCGGTAGTAAAAAAATTTAGAACCAACCCCGGCTGTAGATGTCTCTCTCCAATCCACAATTCCAATCAACAACCTAAGAAAATATCAATTTTATTTATTAAATCCACTTTACCAATATTTGCCAATTTCCATCTTCTTCTTGATTTTGTATTCCCCAAAAACCAATTTAATATCCAGTTCCAAATTCAATTAAAAGACTTCTGTTACAGGGCTTTAGTTTTAAATTGTTCTTTGTTTTTCCTTCAATGGTCAAAGTTTTTAAAGTTTTTCCAGTCCTCTTCACAACTATTTCTGGTTTCTTCTTCTAATAATTTAATTATCTCCACTCAAATTCTAATCCAAAAATCAGGTCCCTTTAACCCTTTAAACTTCCGCTTTGTTCTTCTCTCTCCACTAATATTCCCCTATGCCCATTAGCTGCTGTTTCTTCACTGGGGCACCTTTTAACAATTAAAAAAAAATTTTTTTTACCTGTGAGCTGGCAATCACTCACCCGGTACCAGTACTCCGTCCAAATCACCGCACCTGCTCAAAACTTAGTCCAGTTGCCCCAGCTTTATGGTGGCCGCTATGGCCCCCACCCCTGAATCGAAGAGTTTCCTCCTATCTCCAAAGAACTTGCCTGTTCCTCTTGGTCATCTGAGGTGCCTCTCCTTCTTCTCCATTCTGAAGATCCCCCTTCATATGTACACTAAATGTAGACTGACTTTTAGCTACACATCTTCCTAGCAAACAGCAAATTTTGAAGCTCCAGATAAAGAGGATTCATGTTAGATTTCCGGTTTGACATCACGGTGAGACAGTTGGGGAAATAGGCTCTGATGAGCACTGTGAAAACCCCAGCTGCCGAACTGCTGCCGATGGGTCTTCAGACCGGAACCATCCTGCGGGGATGGGGAAGAAAGAGAGGCACCTTGGACGACCAAGAGGAGCAGGCAAGTTCCTTGGAGGTCAGAGGGAACTCTCTGTGAGTCGGCGGTGGAGGGTGGCAGCCATGGCAGCTGCCACAAAACTGGGACAACTGGGCTAAGTATAGAGCTGGAGAGAAGAAATGGAACGGAGGTTTTTTTGAAGCCAGGTGTCAAGGTCCACTCAACACATCTGGAGATAGGGACAACTTGTGTGGACCCCAGACACCTTGGAGGAGCTCATGCTAGGCAGCGACGGGCTTCTGAGGGTGGCCAGGTGGGTGGTGAGCACAATGGTGGTTGGGGTGTTTGCGATGGGTTAGGAGGTTGGTCATGTTGCGGCCGGGTGAGGCATCTTTTCCCTGACTGCCTGCTGCTGGCCAAGGATGATGACGCTATGAACTGACACCTTGCTCTGTGCAGGAGCAGCAGCAGCAGCAGAAAAACCCGGAAGTGTGTTTGATTGTTGGGCTCTCTGGTGCAACTATTTAAACGGCATTGGGAGGTGGCAGCTCCCAATGCTGACTTTGTGTTGTAAAGTATTAAACGTCAGCCTTGTCGACGGCAGATTTGGAGATAGATTAAACCTACATGCAAAAAGAAGGTTCCTGGCTGTAGCGTTTTCTTTCATACATACCCAGGTTTGCAGCACAAGCTGATAGAAAGTCGGCGTTCCCTCCTTTCCATTCGGGTTTGGCCAGCCGGAGCTGTTAGAGATGGCAGAGGCCACGATGGCTGGTTCACCGGTGATGGAGGAGGTGGCTGAGAACACCGTATTGGAGGTACTGCCAGAGGCTCAGGGTGCTGAGGAGCTACAAGTGGTACGCCCCAAGTAGAGAGAGCCCCAACAGGAGGAGGGCGCTTCCGACAACATAGAGGCGTTTGTATCCAGCAGCACAAAGACCTCATCGGGTCGGTGGCGGCATAGTTCTGCTGTCACCGGGGCCAAACATCCATCTCCCCAGCAAGGGGAGGCAACCTTCCAGGGGTGGAGAGAACAGAGATGGGTGGAAGACGATGACGGAGAGTGGAGTTACTCCACAGGGCTGGGGACTTCGACTTTAGCTAGTTTCAGGGATGCTCCCGCATGGCAGCCTTGGATAATGGGAACGGACACCTAGCACGGAACGGTGGGAACTCAGGGTAGCACAGGAACTCGCTTCCATCTGGCAAGCCTGAAATTGCATGTTGACAAGGGGATGTGCAGGTCCAGGAGAAGAGAGCATCCGGTAACTGGACCTACTACTTCCTCCTTAGGAGAGGCTCTGCGTGGGGTGGACCAGGAGTTAGAGAGAATGCAGGGGGCTCAGAATACGAGCCAAGCAGGGCCACAAAAACAGGCTGGTCAGCAGAGGGGTGAGGCCAGAGACACCCAAGAAGTCTGTCCAGCTGTGTGGGCTCCGGGGGTATGGCAGCAGCAACAACAGTTTTGGGGACCTCCACCGATACAGGCCACCTTAGATGGAAGTGCGGACAGGGTGTCCCTCTTCCTAAGTCAAATAATTAGTCATATGGACTCATATGGCCGCCTCTACCCCTCACAATGGTCCATGGTGGTTGCCATTACTACAGTTTTGATGGGAGAGGCAGCGGACTGGGTTGCTGACCTCCATAGCGACCACACAAAAGAACTAGCAAATGTGGGGTTGTTTCTGGAAGCTTTAAGGTGTTGGTTCGAGGACCATTCCAGAACACAACTGGTGGAAGGAGAGCTTGTAGCTCTAAAGCAAAGAGGAAGACCTGCTAGAGATTATGTTAAGGAGTTCCGCATCCTAGCCAGACGATTGAGAACCTGGCCAGAACGCTTATTAGTGCACCAATTCCGGCTAGGGTTGGACAAAGAATTGAGGCAAGCTTGTGTTTACAGAGGACTGCCACCCAGGTTGTCAGAATGGTTTAGTGCGGCTGTGGATTTAGATGTCGGATTGCGAGAATTCCTACCACGAGGGGTGGGGAATTTTCCTCCCCTACGCTGAGGTGCAGATAAACAACCTGGATCCCAAGAACCTCGAGGGGGTTCTTTCCCCAGTCGCTCCACTGTGCCGGTGGGGAGAGGGACGATTCCCTGTTTCCATTGCAATCAGCTTGGCCATCAAGCAGCCAAATGTCCCACGCCTCCCGTTCAGCCCTCTACCTCCCGAGCCCCGATGTCAGGTGGCAAGATCCATGAGCGGGCTCGTTCAACATTAGAACGGTCTAGAACAGCCACACCAACTCTGACGAGTGGCTCTCGTTCAACAGCGCAGGATGCAAGGAGTCCTCTTGGCGGGGAAGGTGTACCGGTGGCATCAGACGACAGCGATGACAGTGCACCAATTGACCCCATGGTAAGTGACCCAATACACCCGTTTGTCATACTGGTAACATTGAGGAACATACACACATCGAGTACCATCCAACAGGGAGCCCTGATCGACTCAGGGTGTACTCATTGTCTCATTCGTAAGGCAGTGGTCGATAGGTTAGGCCTTCGTACAGCAAAGTTGCGGACCCCAATACAGTTCGAGCAAATGGATGGCTTTATCTTGGGTGGAAAACCGGCAACGCAGGTGACTGAGCCTGTTTGGTTGGAAATAGGCGAGCACAGTGAGAATATACGCTTTATAGTTGCAGATCGTATGGTTGAGCCCATTATCCTGGGCTTGGCATGGTTAGATAAATGGAGACCCACCGTTTGGTGGGAGGGAGGGTTCCAAAAACTCCGTCTGGCCATTGGACCAGAACTGGAGCCGGAGGGGCAACACCAGGACTGGGGGGGGGGAGGGTCAAGGACTGAACTGACTGTTTAAAAGCGTGTCAACAGTCAGGGTATCTAGAGATCTATAAAGACCGTTTTTAATGAGGAGGAGTGTGAAGCGCTACCTTCCCATAGGCCAACCGACTGTGCTATAGAGTTGAAACCAGACGCTAGATTACCGAAGCCACGCATCTATGCCATGACCAAGCCGGAATTAGATGAGCTCCAGAGGTATATCGATAAGAACTTAGCTAGGGGTTTTATTCAGTCAAGCAGGTCACCTATGGCTGCTCCTGTGTTGTTCTGGGAGAAGAAGGATGGTGGCTTGCGCCTCTGTAGATTTTCACGGCTTGAATGCCGTATGTGTCGAACACTTATACCCTCTCTTGTTAATTAAAGATATCTTGGTCATGTTGTCCACTGGGAGAGTGTTCACGAAACTTGATCTAAGAGAGGCCTATTACAGGGTACGTATATAACCGGGCGATGAGTGGAAAACCACCTTCAATTATCTGTTAGGTAGTTATAAATTCCAGGTGATGCCGTTTGGACTGCAGAGCGCTCCGACCGTGTTCATGCAAGTAATAAATGAAGTGTTGCATGAACACCTGTACCGGGATGTCCTCGTCTACCTGGACAACATCTTGATATACACTAGGACAATGGAGGAGCATATGCAATTAGTACGACAGGTGTTAATGAAATTACTGCAAGCGAAGCTTTTCGTGAAGCTTTCAAAATGCGAATTCCATTGCACAAAGTTGGATTCCCTGAGGTATCGCATTTCAGGGGATGGGGTGGAAATGGATCCTAAGAAGGTGAGCACGGTGCTGGAATGGCAGGTACCTGCTACAAGGAAACAATTGCAGAGTTTCCTTGGTTTTGCGAACTTTTAGCGGCAGTTTATTCCAGCATTTGCCCAGGTGGCTCTTCCCTTGACTGACTTTCTGCGTACTAAAACCACTGGTATGAAGGCGAGACCAGGACAACTGTTGAAATGGAATCCAGAATGCCAAAGAGCCTTTGAGCATTTGAAAACCTTGTTTTCAAAAGAACCAATACTTAGACATCCAGACCCTGAATTACAGTTCATTGTGCAAGCAGATGCCAGCAACATCGCTGTTGGGGCTGTATTGCTTCAGAAAACTAAAGATGGGATGCTGCATCCATGTGCTTACACTTCTTGTAAGTTCACGCCCACAGAGAGGGGTTGAACTATTGGGGAAAAGGAAGCATTCACGGTGAGATGGGCACTGCTCACGCGGCGACACCTATTGGAAGGCATCGGTGATAGATTTGAAGTATGGATGGACCATAAAAATCTAGAGGCACTCCAAACCCCTAGAAGACTGTCTCCAAAACAGGTACGCAGGGCGCAATATTTCCAGAGATTCAACTTCGATCTAAAATATGTCCCGGGGGAAAAAACGTTTTATCCGATGCCCTCTCACGAATGCCTCAATATAAAGTAAGAGAGAGGAGGTGATACAGGCAATGATACCAAGAATCAATGGGTGGGCCGGACATCTTACACTGAACCCACCTCCTCGTGGCATGAAGATCTACGTCGGGAACTAACCAAGGATACTTGGCTCTCTTGACACAATGCCCTATTAACTCACCAAGATGGTCTTGCGTGGATGGGAGCCAAGTTATACATACCAGGGCCGTTGCAACTTTCGGTATTACATAGGTGCCACGATGTGAAAACAGCTGGTCATTTTGGCTTCCTCAAGACCTTACATCTTGCAAGACACCAATTCTGGTGGCCACACATGCGTAGGGATGTCGAACAGTATGTAAAGAGTTGTAAAATATGTGCAGTAACCAAGTCCCGACCGGGGAAACCTCTTGGTTTATTACAGTCCGTTGCGGAACCTAACAGACCATGGAATGAGATCGCTATAGATTTTATCGTGGATCTCCCAGAAAGCAACAATAATACCATTATCTGGACTGTAATAGATCTTTTCTCCAAGCAGGCCCATTTCATCCCCTGCAGTGGCCTACCTTCTGCTCGAAAACTATCGAAAATGTTCATTCAAAATGTATATAGACTGCACGGGGCTCCCTGCTGCATTATTTCGGATAGGGGCATGCAGTTTAAGGCAAAGTTCTGGCTCAATTTTGTTACCATAATAGGATCATCATAGGGTTTGAGTTCAGCCTTCCACCCTAGCACCAATGGGTCGGCAGAGAGAGCTAACACTATGGTGGAGCACTATTTACGTTGTTAAATGTCGTATCAACAATCCAACTGGTCAGATCTGTTCCCTTTTACTGAAATAGCATATAACAACACTGTACATGGTAGTACAGGTGTCACGCCATTTCAGGTTGTGTCTGGTAAGGATTTCCCTGCAATCCCTGAACTAGAAATACAGAGCCGGGAGCAGGTATCTCCAGACACTTGGGATGTTTGCATTGGGAAATTATGGCCATGAGTGAAAGAAGCATTGGATCAGGCAGTGGAGGCATATAAATGCCAGGTGGACAAAAAGAGAGCAGACCACGAGCCTTTCAAAGTTGGGGAGCGAGTTTATTTGTCAACTAAATACTTGAAATTGAGGACGCCCAGCCGTAAGTTAGGACCCAAATACCTCAGCCCTTTCCCAATCATCAGGGTGATTAACCCGGTAACAGTGGAGTTAAAACTACCATTGTTACTGGGCAAAGTCCATCCCGTGTTCCATAGTAGCCTGTTAAAACCAGTGGACAGTATCTGGGAACAAACGGACACTCCTGGGCCAGTGGAGGAGGATCGATATGAAATCGATGAGATTCTGGACTCGAAAACCAGCAGGGGTAAACTGAAATATCTAGTACGGTGGAAAGGGTACCCATTTGAGGAGGCATCCTGGGTCTCTGCCATTGATGTCAAAGCCAAAAGGCTGATTAAACTTTTTAACAGACAATACCAACACAAACCCGGGCCCTGGGAACCTACCTAGAACCATAGTAGGTTATCATAATGCAAAATCCACATTCCCAACTTACCCCACAGTAATGATAATGCACTATTTTCCTGCAGCATTCTGGCAGCCAAAGTGCCCCACCGCACCCTATTTTGAGCCTGCTAGCCTACCAGCACCACCCTGTAAGCAAAAACAGGGTCATTTTGGGCCTGCTAGGCCTGCCATCACCACCCTGGAAGCAAAAACAGGGCCCGCAATGCCTGCCCCCCCAGTGCCCCCTTACCCTCGAGGGTAGCCAGGAGTTACGCATTTAGGCACAGGTATCAATAAGAGGGAGAAAACATAAGCCAGTACATGGCTGCCTTAAGGGCTGCTGCCTTGTACTGTGATTTCAGAGAATATCTAGAGGATATTCTGTTGGATCAATTGATTTGTGGGGTCAGTGATTTACATCTACAGTGCCGGTTGTTAGCTAAGACAGACATCACATTGCAGACTGCCCTAGATGAGGCTAGAGCCTCAGAATTATCTAATAAGTCGGCGTCTGAGATCAGGAAAGGGTCAAACCCCGCGGTGGCTGATAAAACCGCTGATGTTCATCAGGATGGGGTCATTCCTGACGTGATGTCAGGGGATGAGGAAGAGATAAGCCACCTTAAGGCGAATTTGCATAAAGGCAGGTTCTCAGAAGGGAAGTCAGGGAAGCCTCAGACTCCGTGTTTCGGGTGCGGAGGCAATCATCACCGTTTTGATTGTAGATTTAAAAATGCCGAGTGTAGACATTGTGGAAAGAAAGGGCACTTAACATGGGTTTGTTGGGGTGCACAGCCAGCAATCGGCAGCCCTATTAGAACTCCTCGAGAGTTCAAACAGCAGAATAGAACTGACAAAACAGAGGAGGATTGTTTACCATTTATAAGGAAGTTGCCCAACCTGAGACCATAATAGGGCAGACCACTGATAACTTGAAGGAAAAAAAATTCTCTCTGTTTTAATAGAAGATAGACCTTGTCAAATGGAAATTGACACTGGGTCCTCAGTGTCCATTATCTCGTGGGCCACTCTTACTAAGCTAGTGCCTTCGATAGTTAAGAATAGATTAACAGCCTCTCGGTTAAGGCTCAGGGATTACCAGGGTAATCATATACTGATTTTGGGCTGTGGTAGATTCAAGATCACTTATAAAAATTTCAGCGGACGCCTTAAGATTGTTGTTGTAAAGGGTTCCCTGCCTAGCCTGCTTGGCTTGGCTTGGTTTGATGCCTTAGGTTTAGCCGTGACTGGAATCCACGCCACCATGGTCGACTGCTATTCAGATCTCTTACAAGAGTTCTCCGATGTGTTCAGTGGCGAACTGGGAAAATATACAGACAGCCCTATCTCCTTTACTCTGGATCCATCTGTAACTCCATTGCGGCTCAAGCCACGTAGGGTTCCACTCGCCCTCCTTCCAAAGGTGGACCAAGAACTTGATAGACTGTTGGCTCAAGGCGTATTGGAACCAGTGGACCACGCACGCTGGGAGATGCCTATCGTTATACCCATTAAGTCTGATGGCTCTATACGTATTTGCGCAGACTATAAAGCGACAATTAACCATGCCTTTCAGACAAATCCCTACCCTGTTCCGGTTGTACAGCATCTTCTTCATTCGCTGGGCCGCAGACGTATCTTCGCGAAGCTGGACACGGCGCAAGCCTATCAACAACTTGAAGTAGATGACGCAACCGCTGAAGCGCAAACAATTATGACCCATTGTGGTGCCTTCCGTTGTCACTGACTACAATTTGGAGTCTGCGTCGCTCGTGGCATATTCCAAAGTCTGATAGATTGTTGCAAGGTTTGCCAGGGGTAGTACTCTACTTCAACGACATATTTGTCTCTGCTACAGATGAACCTGAACTTATCAGCCGGCTCTGAGCCATTTTCCTCCATTTCCGACAACATGGACTGAAATTGAAGTGCTCTAAATGCTTGCTAGGGGCGAGTCAGGTCGAATTTCTTGGTTACCTCATTGATGCTTACAGCCTCCACCCTACGCCGTTGAAGGTGAGGGCCATTCAAGGGGCCCCTGCCCCGCTTCTCGATGGGAACTGCAGGCCTTTCTGGGTATCCTGAACTTCTATAATATGTTCCTGCCTCACAAGGCCACTATTGCAGAGCCGCTCCATCGCCTCCTGGACACCCGAACACCTTGGCACTGGGGTATGAAGGAAGCAGCCGCATTCAAGGCTGTCAAAGCGCTGCTGACATCTGACAGCGTCTTGATGCAATATCATATCAACCTCCCATTGACTTTAGCTTGTGACGCGTCACCCTATGGGGTAGGGGCTGTCCTGAGTCACCAACTGTCTAACGGAACTGAAGCCCCCATCGCATATTTTTCGCGAACCTTGTCAACTGCAAAGAGGAATTAAGGGCAGATCGACAAGGAGGCGTTGGCGGCTGTGGCTGGCGTCAAACGCTTTCATGATTACCTGTACGGCTGTTCTTTTACCCTAATCACCGATCACAAACTACTGTTGGGTATTCTGGCTGGAAATCGCCAGACCCCTGTCATTTTGTCACCTAGAATGGCACGATGGGTCATGTTCCTGGCGGCCTATAATTACGACTTGATATATCGGCCCAGTAAGGCATTGGGTCATGCCAACGCACTGAGCCGTTGCCCTCTTCCTGCTTTTGTAGAGGACCCTGCGCCTGCATTGTCTATCCTCTTCATAGATGACCATATCTCTCCTGTGTCGGCTTCTGATGTCACACGGTATACCGCTAGGGATCGTATTCTTCGCCAAGTGGCAGACTGGGTGAAAAGGGGGTGGCCTTTGGAGCAAGTGGCTCCTGAATTGCATCCCTATAAAATCAGGCAGCATGAAATATTGGTTTTGAGGGGCTGCCTGCTTTGGGGGTCCCGTGTCATTATCCCAGTGGAGTTGCAGGGCCAGGTTCTACTAACCTTGCATGAGGGCCATCCCGGCATCGCCCATATGAAGGCCCTGGCCCGCAGCTATTTATGGTGGCCAAAGCTAGACAAGGAAATCGGAGATTGGGTTGCCAGCTGCCAAGAGACCATGGCCGCCCCGCCGACAACTCCTGCGAGGGAATGGGAGACCCCGAAGGCCCCATGGTCCAGAGTACATATGGATTTTGCCGGGCTGTTCCAGGGGCATTCATTCACGATCGTGGTAGATGCTTATTTGAAGTGGGTCGAGGCCGTCTCAATGCCCTCAACCACTTCGGAAGTGATTAAGGCTTTACGCAGGATCTTTGCTACTCATGGGCTTCCAGATGTTGTGGTGTCGGATAACAGCCTGCAGCTGATGTCAGCCCCCTTCCAAAGCTACCTGGCAGATCTGGGCATTCATCATGCCACAATTGCGCCTTATCATCCTGCGGCTAATGGCCTTGCTGAACAAGCCGTCCGCTCGGCCAAAGATGTGCTAACCAAATTGGGCATGGGAGACTGGCAGACTAAACTGGATACCTATTTGCTGGCACAGCACACAATGCCATGTCCTACGACAAACCGCAGTCTAGCGGAACTACTGATGGGCCGTAGACTCTGAACTGTGTTAGACTGTTTGCACCCTGAGTACTCGCCGGAGAAAACCCTAGACTCTGCAGCGGGGTCACGGCAATTCCAAGAAAACGATTGGGTGTACGCTCAAAATTATGGAGGGGACCCTAGGTGGTTCCCCAGCTGCATAATCGAAGTAACCGGACCCTGTTCATACCGGGTGCAGTTAGAAGACAGCTGTCTGTGGAGGCGACATATAGATCAGCTGAGACGGCGCCACCTGCCTGCAATAGACCCAATCTCCAGCGGTCCTCTGTCCGCTACTAAAATAACGGAGCCCATCAATAGCGACCCGCACTGGTACACCCCATCCGGTGCCACTAACCAAGCCGCAAACTTACTTTCGATGATGCCTTGCAGTGGGACTGAAAGTCCCCCATCAACGTCGCCGAGCAGTCTCCTAGAGTTCCAGAGGCTTCACCACTAACTTCACCAGAAACACCTGTTACGACTGAACTGCACAGGTTCAGCAGGAGCCGGAGACGCCCAGCGTACCTATCAGACTACGCATGTGCAATCCAGGAGGGAAGGAGTGTTGCATCTGACTGTCACGTGAATCTGGCGAGCAGTTAATTGGTCCACCTGCCGGCAATCCTTGGATTGGTTAAGCCGCTGATAGCTCGAATATAAAAAAGCTGTCAGCTCGGCAGATTCCGTTCGCTCCTCAGCCGTTCATACTGAGAGATAGTTAATAGTTATTGGTTGAGTTTAATAAAGAGTTGTTAATAGTTAACCTGCCTCGCCTCCGTCCTTGCCTTTGGTTTGAAAATAGAACAATGTCCACAGCATTTCGTAGGTCTACTAATTTAGTCACATTTATCAAAGAATGAAATAAATTGGTTTGGTATGATCTGTTTTTAACAAACCAATGCTGAATACTAGTTATAATTTTATTTGTTTCTAAATGTTCACAGTTCTATTCTTTGATTATTTTTTCCAGCATCTTCCCAGGTATTGATGTTAGGCTTACTTTCCTGGGTCTGTTTTTTATTTGTATTTTCTCCCTTTTTTGAAGATGAGTTCACAAAAATGGAAGGATACTTCCATTTCCTACTATAGATGAATGGTTGCAGAAGTTGATGGAGATGGCTGAAACGGCAAAATTGACTACTTTGATTAAAGAAAAGAACATAAGTACTTTTGTTTTCACATAGAGACTGCTTCTGAACTTAGTGCTTGAAGTGGAAAAGAATGAAACTTTGATTTTGAGTTTTACCGAGTAGATTGATAGATCTTTACAGAAATAGTTTGTTTATATTATTATGAAAAAGCAAAAAGCTGTGATTTGATGTTAATGCCATATTTTACTGCAACAGAATCGGAAGTCAATGCTCCTTTTTTTCTTATTATTCTTCCTCACTTCTCTTCTCCCTTTTCCTCCCCACTGCTTTTCTATTTACTTTTGTATTCTGTATTTTACAATATCTTATAACTCAATAAAATGTTAAACTGCAAGATGAGCTCTTTTCCAATCCTCTGGTGGATATTTTACAGATATGGTACAGTGGTACTGAGATAACATCTGCCAACTCCTTCAGAACTCTGGGATGTAATCCATCAGGTCCTGGTGATTTATATTCATCAAGGTCAGACAGGTGTTGTCTTACCAGAGCCGTGATGACACAGTGGTTAGAATGCAGTGCTACAGGCTACTTTTGCTGCCTGCCGGCTGCCTGCAATTTGGCAGTTTGAATCTCACCAGGCTCAAGATTAACTCAGCCTTCTATCCTTCCGAGGTCAGTAAAATGAGGACCCAGATTGTTGGGGGCAATATGTTGACTCTGTAAACCACTTAGAGAGGGCTGTAAAGCACTGTAAAGCGGTATATAAGTCTAAATGCTATTGCTATTTTCTTAGTTATTTTAATTTTTATTTCTAGTCTGTTTTTTACAGTTATGTTTTTGGTAGGTTGGAATAAAGTTTTTTTTTGTGTGTGAAGACTGATGAAAAGGATGAGCTAAGCAGCTCTGCTTTCTCTCTACTGCCTGTTATTTCCTTGCCATCTTCTCTCTTTAGCGGACCAACTTTTTCCTTGACTTTTTTCTTATTTTATGTTGAAAGAAACTTTTTATTATTATCTTTGACTTTTGTTGCAGGTCTTTGTTCAATCTGAGCCTTTGCTTTCCTGACTTCATCTTTGCAGATCTTTGTACAACCATGCTGGTTTCTTCTTGGGTTTTTTTTTTGGGGGGGGGGTATTGTGTTGGATTTCCCATTCTTCTTGGGTTGTTTTTCTCTTTAGAATTTTTATTCATGAAATTTTGCTTAGACTCTCTCTGAGTTTGTTAAAATCAGCTCTTTAAAAGTTTAAGACACTGGTTGGATTATATTCTATTGCTTGTGTTTACATTATATTGAATTCCAATATTCTGGTCACCTTTAAAGCCCTTCATAGCTTGGGACCAGGTTATCTGAGGGACTGTCTCTTGCCAGTCACATCTACTTGACCCAGCAGAGCGGGGTGGCAGGGAATGCTGCAGGTCCCATCCCTGAGGGAGATACACCTGGTGGGACCCAGAAGAAGAAATTATGAATTTTCATTCATAAACGTTTTTGAAAAACAGTGCATTGTCAGAGTATCATTTACAAATAGATCAAAGCCAAAGAAAGTTGGTAGTAAATATTAGCACACAACCTAATAGTGATAGTAATAATATAATAGCAGTAATAATAATATAACCAAAAAGTTTAAACTAGGTTTCTTCTTACATTAACTTATTTACATTTTTATCAATTACTATGTTTAGTTATATACCTCTTTACTTTCAATATTAATAATATTAACATTCATAATCTTACTTTCTCTAATTTCTACTTCTTTTGTCTATCCATTCATAAAATTTATTCCGATAGTATTCTGAATCTTCTTTATCTTTAATTTTTAAAGTTAGTCTGTCCATTTCAGCACAGTCCCAAATTTTTCTAATTACAACCTTGTCCGGTGGGATATTCATATTTTTCCAGTATTTAGCATATGTGATCCTTGCTGCCGTCAGTATATGTAACATTAAATATGTGGCTGCTTTATCATAATCCTCTGTTAGTATACCTAAGAGGCATGTTTCTGATTTAAACTCAATATTTTGTTCAGTTATAATTTCCAGCCAGTTACGTATGTCCTGCCAATATTTTCTTGCTTTACTGCACGTCCACCACATATGGTAATAGGCAGTGGTGAAATCCTCTGCGGGTTGCCACCAGTTCACTGCCCATGCATGCATGGTGCGTGCCAAATGCCACCGGTTCACTTCCCGTGCATACATGGTGCGCACCAAACGCACTTCGCACAGAAAAAGGAGGCTTAAGAAGGTAAATAGAAAGGAGAAAAAGGAGGCTTAAGAAGGTAAATAGAACAGCGAGGGGGGGAACAGCTGTGCCGCATGATTTAGATTCACTAGAAAGTAGAATTTCCTGCTTTCTAGCAAATATAAATTGTGTGGCAGAGCTGATCATCGAAAATACTGGTTCAAATTATTAGGTCTATACAATTTAATAAAATATTTTATAACTTCTTTCATTTAAAACAAAAAAAAAACAACAACAACAACAACAAAAAACCCTCATTCAAAAACCCCAGATTTAAAATAAAATACTATATAAACTCTTCCGTCCTCCACTTTTAAACCATCAAGGTCCAATTATAATTAAAACACTTAATAAAAAATAATAATAATAATAATTTTTTTCATAAATAATCAAACCTCTTATTAATTTATCAATGCATATTAACAAATCAACTAAGAACATCATTTAAGAACTATATCAATCATTTAAATTCTTCATACTAGATTAAACCAGTTACTAATCTTCTTGTCTTCACATCTTCCAACAGCATATAAGATATCTTCATTTGTGTCTACCCACCTAAATAGAAATTGCTTCTTTATATATAAAAAAAAAACCCTGAGTGACTTTATAATTATATTTGAAATGGTATCCATCAAATCCAGTCAAAAATTAGATTAATAAATTCATCAGACATATTAGGGAAACCACCAGATCAGCTGCAATTGCCCTAGGTCCATAGTCCTTTTGCCTTATATTTATTACCATCAAACAGGAAACTCCAATTTGCTATATTCAATAAAACTTCTGCGATTACAGTTAGATCCAGATTTATTACAGTCCTTAATAAAATATTCCAAATCATTCAAGTCAGGGCATATTTCACAGCCCAACACACCAGCATTGCTGTGATCTGTTTATTCTTCTCAAAATATTCCAATACAGCTGTAGGTTGCCTCCTCATCGTCGCTCATCACTTAGTCAACTGGCATTAAACTGCTGTCTATTTTTTTTCCCCAAAAGTTCAAAATCTTTAAACAGTTAAACAATACTTTTTAAGGACCATCATCTCGTCAAGCAGGGTTATTTTCCATTTTTCCAGTCTTTCTTCTTTTCCTTTTTATGAACTTTCTTCTTAACTTTGATCCCTCTGCCTTTTTTAACTCCAGTAAAATTTTGCAGTTTTGGGGATTGCATTTTATAAAATTTTTGCAGAAATGTAACTTCTTCTGGAAACAGCTCTTTAAATGCAGATTGGGTTTTATAAAAAAAAATTCATGTAACCAAAATCTCATCAACTTCCAAAATTTCTTGCTCCTTATTCTGCACAGCTTTCATCTTTCTCTCCTCAGTAAAAACTGCTATGGTCTGTTTTTGTTCTTTTTCGTCTCCCAACTCTTCATTCAATCCCCCACTGCTAGATTGCAACTCAGTATTTCCATGTATTTCATTGTTTCCAGCTTGAGAAGCTTGAAATATAGTATCAATTCTTTCCAATAAAGCAGAGGTAATTGAATTCCAAGCTTCCTCAAAATCAGACCATATCTGAGGGTTAGTTAACCCTTCTTTGCTTTCTTTGCTTTCAGAAAGACCAGCCATCTTGCCCCCCCTTCTTCCTTCCCTTCCAGAAGGACAGAAAAAAAGAAAGAAAAAAGAATATCAAAAAGAAAAAAAAAGACCCTTTACAATTTGTAATTTGTATTGCTGCTTCAATTATTATTATTACATCCTTTCTTGTTTCATCCACTTTTTAAAAAGGAGTTTTACGTTTCAAACAGGGGCTTGTCAATAATTACTTTTAGCTTTCACTTCTTCACGCCCCGTTGAAACTCAAACGCCATCTTGCTTTCACTTTCAGCTTAGGAAGAATCTTTTAAAGAAAGTAAATCTTTGGAGTTAAAAGAAAAAAAAATACTTGCTGTTTCATTCATACTGCTTGTGCTCCGCCAGCTTGATTCAAAGAATATTTGTTTAAAGTTGGTTGCTGGGATGGTAACGACATCTAGCTCTGCAAAGCAGAGGCATCCAGGGTCCGGAGTACTGACAGGCTTAACAGGGAGCTCTCATCTTCGAGCGCCAGATTATGGGTAAAATCTGGCACTCTCAGGGAGCTCTACCCCACCCGTCTACTCACTTTCCCCCCTCATACCAGGGGGAAAGTTTTCAAACCGCAAGACAGCCGATAGTCGCTGTTCTTGCGGTTCTACGGAGCCCTGGGCTGGCGCTTCAAAAAGAAGCGTCCGGCGATGTCGCAGTCCCACCGGACAATTAGCTAAATTGAGTAATGATAGGCTTGATTAGGTAATACTTAATTGTTTTATTAACTGCTGTAATTATAAATGGATATTAATTTTGTTGAATTAGATGGAATAAGGAGAAAGAAGACTTGCTTTCCTTTTATCTATTTGTTTAATGATTATGATTATGATAAGTGTGAAATGGAGTTTAATTTAGAGAATTTGAGCTGTATTTTATCTTATATTTGCTCTGGGAAGTCGGGGGGGGTGGTTGGGGAGGGGGGAGAAAATGTATGTAAAACTTTTAAAACTTTTTCAATAAAAAAAAAAGAAAATACTGGTTCAGATGAACCAGTAGCTTTTATTACCGAATTGGTGTGAACCGGCAGCATTTCACCCCTAGTAATAGGTGCCTGGGGTCTGGTTGCATTTCCAGCATTAGGCGGATAAGTTACTGAACATTTTCGGCAATCTTGCAAGTGCCACCTGTAAAACATTTTGTAGAGGTTTTCTTTGAATGACAAGGCCATAGTCAATTTGTAATTTCTGTCCCAAAGTGTTTGCCATTTCTCTAATTCTATATTATAACTGAAGTTTTTTGCCCAAGCAATCATTGTTTCTTTGACTATTTTTTCTCCATTTTATAGTTCAGTATATATATATATATATGTGTGTGTGTGTGTGTGTGTGTGTGTGTGTGTGTGTGTGTGTGTATATATATATATATATATATATATATATATACATTTTTATTTTATTCTCTTTTCGTAGGTCTGTGTATTTTTGTTTCATCCAGGTTTTTGCTACGTAAATCAAGATCTTTATACAGCCATGGTTCAGTGAAATCTCA
>WNWU01000042.1:3811291-3857427 GCA_012654045.1 Ptyas mucosa | reverse complement strand
ATTTTACTTATTATATATTTGTTAGATAATTAACTATTTTAGAGATAGAGTATTATAGTATTTAGGATAAATTTACTTTATAGGATTCTTATAGGATTTTTATAGGATATATAGTATTTATAGCATTATATAGTATAACCAACTGAAATGAAAATTAATTAGAATAATAGTGGAATAATAGAGATATAAAATTAATTAGTAAGGCATTATAGACTGTCATTACGTACTTGAATATAAGAGGTCATTTACTATAAGAATAATAGAAGAATAACAGAAATTGAAGACATCTAACCTCACCTAAGAACTCCAACATCAGACAGTATATAAAGTGGACTGAGAAGCGGATGCTGATTTGGGGGAGAATAGATAAAATCTTAGAAAAGCAATACCAAATATTGAAGGAAATGACATCCAGCACAATAACCACAGTCAAATCAGGGAAGAAGGTTACTTCAACCCCAATTGGATTAATGGCATCCCCAGCAACGCAAAAAACTATAGAAGGGATCTTCTCAACTGAAAAACAGAACCCGACTATGAGTATGCAGGCCGTTCAGACCACACTAACAACAATATAAGAAACCATGCTAAAAATGCAAGAGAGCATGTGGAAAAACCACGAGGAAACTAGGAGAGACCTAGATGAAATTAAAAACTCCGTCAAATAAGATATCCAAAAATTAGGCTTCCGGTGGGATCGCCAGCATCGCAAGACGCTTCTTTGTGAAGCGCCAGTCCAGGACTCCGTAGAACCGCAAGAACAGCGACAATCTGCTGTCTTGCGGTTCGGAAACTTTCCCCCCGGTGAAAGGGGGGAAAGTGAGTTGACGGGTGGGGTAGAGCTCCCTAAGAGCACCAGATTTTGCCCATAGTCTGGTGCTCGAAGATGAGAGCTCCCCGCGAAGCCTGTCAATGCTCCGGACCTCGGACGTTTCTGCTTTGCAGAGCCAGATGCTGCGACCATCCCAGCAACCAATTTTAAACAAATATATTTGATTAGAGCTGGCTGAGCATATGCAGGAGGAACGAAAATCGCAAGTATTTGATATTTTAACTCCAAGGGATTTACCTTTCTTTTTAAGAAGAATTTCTATGGGAAGAAAGTGAAAGCAAGATAGCGTTTTAGTTTCAACGGGGCGTGAAGAAGTGAAAGTTAAAATAATTATTGAAAAAGCCCCTGTTTGAAACATAGGACTCTATCTTAAAAAGTGGATTAATCAAGGATGGAAATAATTGTAACAATTGAAGCAGCAGCATAAAGCATAAAGTGAAAGGTTTCTTTTAATATCTTTTTTCTTTTTTTTTCTTTTTTTCTACTTTGTCCTCTTGGAAAGGCAACAAGAAGTGGGGGGAAGATGGCTGGTCTTCTTGAAAGTAACAATGGGTTAGTTAACCCACAAATACGGTTTGACCTTTTTGAAGAAGCTTTGAATTCAATTACCTCTGCTATATTGGAAAGACTTGATACTTTTTTCAAGTTGGAAATAATGAAACAAATGAAGATACTGTATTGTTACTTAACAGTGAGGTGTTGAATGAAGAGCTGGGAGAAGAAAGAAAACAGCCTACAGTGATTTTGGAAAATAAAATGGAGGAATTGCAGAATGAGAAGGAAGAATTTTTGGGAGCTGTTGGGATTTTGGAGACACGAAATGGAATTTTACATTCTTTCTACAAAGTTCTAACTGCAGTTAAAGAGCTGTTCTCAGTGGATGATACAGTTTTGCGAAAATTATGTTATATACAACAATCTCAGAAAACTCAAGAGTGTATTAGAGCAAAAAAAGGTGGAGGAATCAGAGTGAAGAAAAAGGTCCGTAAAAAAGTTAGGAAAAAAGACTGGAGACGAGGAAAATAACCTTCCTTGGTGAGATGGTCCATAAAAAGTTCTGTTCAAGTGTTTATAGATTTTGAACTTTGGAAGAAAACACCCAACAGTTTAATGCCAGCTATTTAAGCGAGGAAGGACGATGAAAGGCAAATTATAGATATATTGGAATATTTTGAGAAGAATAAACAGATCACTGCAATGCTGGTGTGTTTGGTTGTGAAGTAAGCCTTGGCCTGAGTGAATTGGAACCTTTTATTAAAGATTGTAACAAAGATGGATTTAATTGTAACTGTAGAAGTCTTATTGAATATGATAGTGAATTTGAGCTTTTTGTTTGAGTGTAATAGCCACAGGGCAAGAAGACTATAGGCTTAGGGCAATTGCAGGGATCTGGTGGTTACCCTAATACGATGATGAACTCAACAATCTAGTTGAAGGACTTTATAGTAAATTATGGAATGGTATCAAATAATTCAACTTTTTTTTCCTTTCTTTTTCTATACAATACTGTTGCGGTGGGATTATATCATGGTTGGATTTGGCAGATACCATGTGGAATACAAATATAAAGTCACTTGGGGGGAGTTATATAAAGAAGTATTTTTTTTATGCAGGGGGTAGATGGCAACTGAAGATATTATAAATACTGTTGGAAGATGGAAATAATCAAGAAGATTAAGAACTGGTTTGACATCATACGAAGGACTAAATGATAGATATAGTTATTAAATAATCTTTCTAGATGATGTGCTAAAATGTATTGTTAAACTAATAATAGGTTTGATCATTAAGTATTGTTTTTAGTTAGAAAAAGTTTTCTTCAAAGTGTTTCAATTATAATTGAACTTTAATGGTCTAAAATTGGAGGATAGAAGAAGGGTTTATATAATGTTTTGCTTTAAATTTATGGATTTATAATGAGGTTTTCAGGAAAGAAGCTATAAAATATTTTGCTAACTTGCTTAGATTTAATGAAATGTGTAATAATAGGTTTGATTAACTGGTTTGATATTGTATGAAGAAGGACTAAATGATAGATATAGTTACTAAATAATGTTTCTAGATGATGTGCTAAAATGTATTGTTAAACTAATAACAGGTTTGATTATTAAGTATAGTTTTTAGTTAGAAAAAGTTTTCTTTAAAGTGTTTTAACTATAATGGGACTTTAATGGTCTAAAAGTGGAGGATAGAAGAAGGATTTATATAATGTTTTGTTTTAAATTTATGGATTTATAATGAGGTTTTCAGGAAAGAAGTTATAAAATATTTTGCTAAATTGCTTAGATTTAATAAATTGTTAAGTATAAAAATGAGTAATAATAGGTTTGATTATGTAACACTGGAGTGTTTTACTATGTGCTTCAATTGTAAATGGATTTTAATTGTGTAAAGTTGGAAGGTAGAAGAAGAAAGAAGATTTGCTTTCCTTTTACTTAATTGTTTTATGATTGTGTGAAGTGGGAGAGGGAGTTAAATTTATAGATAGTTATCTTATGCGTTTTTATTAAGCTTGTTGTATTCTATATCCTGTATTTGCTCTGGGAAGTCCGGGGGTGGTGGTGGCTGGGGAGGGATAGGGTGGGAAAGGGAGCACATTATATTTTTTAGGTTAACTTGATCTATGTATTATGATATGTTGGGGGATGGGGGGGGAAATTTGTATTTGAAAAACTTTTTCAATAAAAAAAAAAAGATATCCAAAAATTAGATGGAAAAATAGATTCCATCCAGGAGATAATTACAAAGAATGACCAAAGGATTACGGCTATGGAAAAAAAACAGAACGAACGGAAAAGAAATTGGAATTACTAGATGTAAAAATGACAGGACTTAATAAAGAGCTCGAAAGTACAGTGGCACAATTGGTAATGGAGAGAGCAGCATTCTACTTACGTTTTCAAAACGTAAGAGAAGAAAGAGATGAGGACTTGACATTAATAATGGCCGAAATGATAGCCGAGATTTTACAAAGAGATAAAGAAGCGATCATTAATGAAATTGACGAAGTATTCAGAGTAAATACTAATTATGCGAGCCAACACAGACTCCCAAGAGAAGTCCACATATGTTTTGTAAGAAAAAAGGTCAGAGACATTGTTTTCAAAATAACCAAAGAAGAACCAATATACTATAAACAAAAAGAGATAATAATATTAAGGCAAATACCAAAAAGAATTAGAGAGTGGAGGAAAGATTATGGATTCCTAACTACACTATTAAACAGAAAACAAATATTATTTCGATGGCTATTGCTGGAAGGAATATTAGCCACATGGAAGGGGAAAAAGATAAAAGTGGATACTATAGAAAAGGCGCAAAACCTATATGATCAGGTGATGGAAACAGAAGGAAGGGACGACAGAGGAAAAGAATTGGGGAGGAGGGTTAAAATAGCATCGGGACGAGAAGACCAAGCCCTATGTGAAGAGAATAATAAGGAGAAAGAAAAAGAGGAAGAGGGGGAAATACAAGAAGAAGGAGTAACGACAAGAGCACAAAACCAAGCAAAAAAAAAAAAGAGACAAGAAGTAAAAGGACAAAAAGAAGTAAGACTAACTCTCAAAAATGGACAAGAACTTGAAAATTATATCAATAAACATAAACGGACTTAACTCTCCTGTTAAAAGAAATCAAACATTTAAGAAATTAATAAAACAAAAAGCAGACATCATTTGCCTTCAAGAAATCCATATAAGAAAACAAGAAGAAAAATACCTACAATGTAAAAAGCTAGGGAAACTATATATATCGTTAGCAGATGAAAAGAAAAGAGGTATAGCAGTTTATGTTAAAGAAGAGATAGAAAGTAAATTGAAATATGTAGATAGAATAGGAAGAACTGTAATGATTGAAGTAAATCTTAAAGGTAAACATGTGTTATTAGTTGTGGTCTACGCACCAAACAGTGAACAAAAAGAATTCTATCAAAATCTACACGAAAAAATAATAGAACAAAATGTTGAAAATGTATGTTTGTTAGGTGATTTTAATGCCATTATGGACCCCAAAAAAGATTACAAAAGTAATCAGAATAAAAGAAATAAGAAGAATGTGCTACCGAAAACTTTTTTAGCTCTTATAGAAGAACTAGATATAGTAGATATATGGAGATTGCATAATCCCAAGGAGGAAAAATATACATATTACTCAAACCCTCATAAATCTTGGTCGAGGATAGACATGGCATAGGCCACGAAGATCATAACACAGGAGATTGAATCAATAGAGATAGGGATTAACAACTGGGCTGATCACAACCCATTAATAATAGAATGGAGAGAATGGAGAAAGAGAAAAAGTAGATGGATGATGAACACACAGGTATTAAAAGAAAAAGCATACATGGAGAAAATAGAAGAACTAAAATGGTTCTTCAAAGATAATAATAAAAATCAGACATCCCTACAAAATCTGTGGGATACCACGAAAGCCTATATTAGGGGAATAACGTTAGCCTATAATAGCAAAAGGAAAAAGGAAAGGGAAAAGGAATACAACAAAATTCATGGAGAGATTAAAAACTGGGAAGAGAAATTACAGGAAAGACCGGGGGATGAACAAGTAAGGGCCAATTGGATGACAGCCAAACATAAACTGAATATACTTGAACAAGAAAAATACATCAATGCATTGAAATTTATACCACAAAATCAATTTGAGCAGGCAAATAAACCGGGGAGGTAGATGGCTTATAAACTAAGGAAAGAAAGGGAAAAATGAACAATCCACCAACTACAGGATAAAGAAGGCAAATTACAACAGAGCCCAGGGGAAAAAAAAGAGATAGCAATTCAATTCTTCCAAAATTTATATAAGAAAGATAAGGTAGAAATAGAAGAAATAGACCAATATTTAAAAAAGGAGGAAATGCCTGTGATAACGGAAGAGAAAAAAAAGATGTTAAATAGAGAGATTACAATGGAGGAACTGCAAGAAACAATTAAGAAACAAAAAAACAATAAAACTCTGGGAACAGATGGGCTACCAATAGAACTACATAAAGGATTAGGAACATCACTAAATTGGATATTATTTGAAGTTCACAATGAGGCATTAAAAGAAGCAAAGATACCAGAATCTTGGAAGGAAGCACATATTTCATTAATTCCGAAAGAAGGGACAGACACAACACAAATTAGCAATTATAGGCCAATTTCTCTACTAAATACCGATTATAAGATCTTTATGAACCTATTGGCGAACAGATTAGAAATAATACTAAATAATAGAATACATCCGGACCAGAATGGATTCTTGCCGACAAGACAAATTAAAAATAACTTAAGGATGGTGATTAATATAATAGAATACTATGAGGTGCATCCAGAGAAACAGGCAGCGCTGATCTTTCTGGATGCACAAAAAGCATTTGATCGGGTCAATTGGAGTTTTATGATACAACAGATAAAAAATATGAAATTTGGCGAAAAATTTGAAAATATAATAACAACAATATATACAAATCAGAAGGCAAGAATATTAGTGAATGGGGAATTAACAGATTTCTTTGAAATAGGTAGAGGAGTACGACAAGGGTGCCCACTCTCACCCCTGCTTTTTATTTTAGCTCTAGAAAATTTGCTTAGGAGAATTAGATTAAATAAAAATATAAAAGGACTTAAAGTAAAAGGAGAAGAATACAAGGTCCAGGCTTTTTTTTTAAATTTGATTTATATGCCGCCCTTCTCCGGAGACTCAGGGCGGCTTACAGTGCGTTAAGCAATAGCCTTCATACTTTTGTATATTTATACAAAGTCAGCTTATTGCCCCCACAATCTGGGTCCTCCTTTTGCTGACGACCTTGTATTCTTCACAGAGGACCCATTAGAAACTCAACTAAAATTGATGGAGGAGATAGAGAAATTTGGTAGGCTGGCAGGGTTAAAAATTAATAAAGACAAGACTAAAATATTAATTAAGAACCTAACAACAAAACAAATAGAAGAATTGCAACAACAATCGGGACTACAAGTAGTTAAAAGGATAAAATATCTAGGTATAAATTTGACAACCAGAAATATAGCCATTAAAGACAACAATTATGGAGAATTAATAAGCAAATTAAAAAAGACCTAGAGAGATGGGGAAAACTCAAATTATCACTATTAGGAAGAATTGCGGCAATAAAAATGAATGTACTCCCAAAGCTCCTCTACCTGTTTCAAACCATCCCGATTAAATTGGAAAAAAATTTCTTTACAAACTTGAATAAAATAATTTCAAGATTTATATGGGAGGGGAAAAAACCGAGGATAAATTTGAAAATATTACAAGATGATAGAACTAGAGGAGGCTTTGGCTTACCAGCCTGGGAAAAGTATTATAAAGCGGCAAGTCTGATATGGATCAAAGATTGTACGTTAATGTTAACCCGATATGTTGGAAATGCAAACAAACACTGGGGACCTTTTATCATCTTTGGTGGCTGTGCCCAAAAATTAAAAAAATCTGGACGAAAATTAAAAACTGGATAATAGAAATAACAGAATAAAATATTGATTTAAAACCTGAAATTTTCCTGTTGGGTATACTCAAAAAAAATAATAGGAAGGAAATAAAGTACATTACGTTACATATAATCACAGCGGCTAGACTAACTCTAGCCCAATCCTGGAAATTAGAGCAGTTGCCAACAGAACAGCAAATAATTCAAAAGATATTTATATGTGCAGAAATGTATAGATTAACTTTAAAATTAAATGATAAGGAAGACTCACAGTACTATAAAGTATGGGACAGATGGTATGAATGGATTAATCAGCAGAAAAAAAGCTAAGGTCAAATACAGTAAGAAATTAAAGGTAACAATTATACACCGTCATTAAGAAGTAAAGTTAATGTATATACTTAGACAATTAAATATTAGAGAATCTTGTTCGTTAGTTTTTGTTTGTAAGCAATTTAGAAATGTATTTTTGTTTAGAGCTAAGAAGATTTATATATATATGTTTTATATAACTTTTATCTTTTTATACCGAATAAAGTTTGTTTTTAAAATTAAAAAAAAAATGAAATGGGCCCGTTTCAAACAACGGGCCCGTTTTTCACAAAAACTGGGTGCGCAGAGCCTTTGGGAGGCCTGCAGGCTGCTTCAATACAAATCTATCCCTGTAACAAAAATAGCTAACACTATTAGTTAACACTAAAGAAATCCCCTGAATCAACCAATCTAGAGCAGTGATTCTCAGCTGGGGGTTCCTTTTGAATTTGATGACCACCAGCGAGTGGGAGAAAGCAATTTCACAGAGGAGGGGATGGAGAGGGCTGTGGGATGAATTCACACCCATTCCCAGACCCCCTTGGGATCAACCTGCAGCCCTCCCCTGCCTCCTCAGGTGGTGGAGTGTGTGTGTGGGGGGGATGCTTTTCAACAAATCACAAGAAGGGCTAAGAGCTGGTTTCTGTCCCACAAGTAAGATTTGATCCAGAACCAACCCCAACATGAAAGTCTTTTATTTGCTCCTTGTACTCCTTGTCTTTGCATTTTTAACAGGTAATAAATTAAATTTCTGATGATGTAAAAATAGCTCATAACTCACCTTTCTAGACAGCTATTATCATGTCTAAAAGCAACATACTCTTCTCCATTTTTTGTCTGGAGTACCATTTAATCCAGAGCCTTTTAATTCCAGAAGTCCAAGTTTAAAGAATGGACTTCTGGAATTAAAGCTCCATTTTAATTCACACCTGTTAGTTTTGCTTGAGCAGTGTGGACAATTGACACTGTGATCCTGCAAAGGTCTGAAAAATAGATCATTGATTTTTCTTTGGCATTTAAACTAGATAACCAATGTGAAAAAGTGCATCAAGGAAGGACTGGAAAGCCAATTCATACTGAACTGTATTGGGTTTTCTGTTGTTATTTGAATAAAATGAAAAGAAATCTAATAGTGGTACCTAGTGTGGAAAAAGAGATGAAATAATGGGTCATTCTCAACACTTGAATTCTCTACACTTAAAATATCTAGAAATTATTATGGCTAAGTGAATTTTGCCCTATTTTACGATTTTTCTTGCCATAGTTCAAATCAAAGTTCAAATTAAAGATTTGATAGTTCAAATCAGAGATTTGATAGTTCAAATCAAAGATTTCTGAGATCAATGTTGAATACTTAAATTTCAGTAGTCACCAATAGAATCAGTGGGAGTCACTGATAACAATGAACTAACTAGCTACTGATAATGAGTCCAGTCCTGCCTTTCTTTTCCTTCTGTTCAAGCAGCTGGAAAAGAGCCAGTCTTGACCCCAGCCAGCTTGGATGCCTTGGGGCCTCACCCCCTCCCTCCCCCAGCGAAGCTGCAAGACAGCCAAGGTCAGACAATCGTGCCGAAAGCCAAGAAGAAGAAAGATGAGTATTCAGGGCTCTTGCCAAAATCTGCAGAGGCTGAGTTTCTCTTCCTGAACGTTCAGGGGAAGGGGTAACCCCTAAGTGAATTGGGGAAGGCAGACTGGCTATGGGACATAGACAGTTATGTAAAAAGTTGTACCATCTGTGCCATGATGAAGAAATGATCAGGATGCCCTCCCGGACTGCTGCAACCAGTAGCTGAACTGACAAGACCATGGGAGGAGATTGCGATGGATTTCGTAGTAGAACTACCGAGGAGTGGTGGAAACACAGTGATCTGGACTGTAATAGACTTATTCTCCAAACAGGCACACTTTATACCTTGCAGCGGGCTACCCTCAGCCCTCCAGTTATCCAAACTGTTCCTGAAACACATCTACCGCCTGCATGGAGTCCCCAGAAGAATTATCTCTGACCGAGGGGTCCAGTTCACAGCAAAATTCTGGAGGGAGTTCCTACAATCCATAGGGTCATCCCAAGGCCTCAGCTCAGCGTTTCACCCGAGCACCAATGGGGGGCGGAGAGACTGAACGCCATGATAGAGCAATACTTAAGATGCTACGTCAACTACCAACAGTCCAATTGGGCAGACCTCCTATCTTTTGGAGAGGTCGCATATAATAATGCTGTCCACAGCAGCACGGGATTAACCCTGTTTAAAATAGTGAGTGGTATGGATTTTGTCCCCATACTGGAGTACCCGAGGGAGCCCCCTTCCTCAGTCAGCTTGACCGATTGGATGGCCATGTTGAGAGAAACCTGGGAGAACATTAAGAGGGCGTTGGCCAAGGCGGCACAATCCTATAAGAAACAAGCAGACAAGCACCGAACTCCCCAAAGACCGTTTCGAGTGGGAGAGAAGGTCTACCTCTCCACCAAGCATTTGAGACTTAGACTCCCAAGCAGAAAATTGGGCCCGAAGTTTATAGGCCCATTCCCTATAGTAAAAGTAATCAACCCAGTTACAGTACAACTGCAGTTGCCCCGGCTACTAGGAAAGATACACCCTGTTTTACACAGCAGCCTCCTGAAGCTTGTGGTGGGGTCAACTTTAAGGCCGGTGCCACGTGACCCCCCCCGGGCCCCTGGTTGTTGGGGGCCATACTCACTATGAGGTACAGCGAATTCTCGATTCGAGATGGCACAGGGGACGCCTCCAATACTTAATTAAATTGAAGGGTTACCCATTGTCAGAGGCTTCCTGGGTGAAGAGCACAAGCATCCAAGCTGACTGCCTTATAGCCAAATTCCATGCAGATCACCCAGACAAGGCGGGGGGGGCACACACACTCGGACAGGGTAACGATACTTAACTTGTTGGGGTTTTTGGGCAGCAGGCCTCCCTGGAAAAATGAAGGGGGAGGGGCCGGATGTCAGTGCTCCAAGTTGCTTTTGTCCCAGCGCTGACATGAGAGAAGCAGCTTGACTTTCACCTACTTATTTTCCCGGCAGATAATATCCCCTAGGAGATGAGATGGGAGGGGGGGGGGCATTCCTGTGAAGTGAAGTAGTAGAGGTGACGAGAGTGACTTGGAAGATGGCCAATGAGATGCTGAGAATTGAGGAATGGAAAGGGAAGGGTTTGGGGTCAGAGGGTCAGTTTCGGCTACGATGGAGTCCGGGTCAGATCGTTATTCTCAATAAATGAAAGGTTTCATCAAAGACTTTGTGTTTGGAAATGCAATTTATTCGAGATAACATCGGAACCTGACACATATACCATTAAAGGTATTTCAATTGTTAAAGTTTATACTTATTCATATTTCTAAAAAAATTAAAAAATAAAAATTATTGTCTAGATTTCAAAAATACAAAGACAAATATTCCAATTATTATTCATTTCATTTTTACAATCATTATTTCCCATTTATTTCTTAGTACTATTCATATTTCAATTCTAAATATGTATAACATCTTTCTCTTTCATTTCTTTTTCTCTTTCTCCCTTCCCAATTTTTGTCTTTTTCTTTCTCCTTTTTTTCTTTTGTGTTTTAAAATCGTGAACTCTCCTCTTTTGCCCTAAATTTCCCATTGTTTGCACCTACTTTTTTGGTGAGGAAAAAGAAGAAAAAGAAATCTGCCTCTACCTAATTTTCCAACATTGCAGCAAATAGCAAACAGCCTGCTTTACTTTCAGTTTCGTTTTCAGCTTGATTAGCACAAGGAGAAAAAAAATCTGCTCTAGCAATTTAGCTCTTTGCAGCAAAAAGCAGAGCCCTGTGCAAAACAGCTGAGAGCAAATCAGCTGAAAGTTGGGAGGCCAATCTAATCAACGGGCTAATTAGCCTATGCTGAAGCTGAAAGGAGTTGTTTTTTTCTTGCTGTTTGCTTGCAAGGAGGTAACTGCTGCGAGACACAGACCAAAGGGTGGGCGCCACCCTCCTTGCCACTTAGTGCCCCCCTGCCGCTCCCTTTTCCCTCTAGGGCCCACCTGCCATGCCCTTTGCCTCTTACTGCCCCCCTAAGGCATCCCACCACCCCCCAGGGGGCAGTACCGTCCACTTTGGGAACCACTGCTCTAGTGTATCCAGAATCATTCTCACATTGTTTCTTATTTATCTCTTGGGTAAATATCCATTTTGGTCTGGATGAGTAAAGTCAGTTAGGAATCTTTTTAATCTTTCAGCAATTATTGATGTTATTATTAGTCTGCATTTAATAACAAAATTGGTCTATAATTTTTTATTTGTGTTATATCTTAATCTTCTTTTGGAATCAGGGTGATATAGGCCTCTTTCCATGTATCCGGGATTTTGACCTCCAGTATTACTTCGTTATATACCTGTAAAATTGATAGGCTCATTGATAGGTATCTTGTAATTCTTTATAAATTTCTACTGGTACACCATCCAGTCCTGGAGTTTTATTGTTTTATTGTTTTGGGGGGTTTTTTTTGTTTTTTAATTGCTTCTGTTAGTTCTGCCATTGATATTCTTTCATCCAGCATATTCTTCACCATTTTTGGAATTTTGGGTAAATTAGCTTTGTCCAAATACTGTATTATTCTTTCCTCTGGTATTTTATCATCAGCATATAACATCTTATAAAAGTTATGTATTATGTCTTTTTTCTTTTCAGGTTGGCTGTGTAATGTAACTTTCTCATCCTGTAGTTTTATTATCCAATTCTTCTCTTTTTCTTTTTTCAGTCTGTAGGCTAACACCTTCCCGGTTTATTGGTGTTTTTTTAAAAAAATTACTTTGTTCTTTTTATTTGGTGTGCCAGTTCATCTTTTCCTATAATATTTCACTTGTGTTTAATCAACTCCATTTGGTTTCTTAAGCCTATCTTGTGTGATTCCTTTTGTAACTCTAATTCAAATGCTTTATATTCTTCTTCCAGCACCTTTTGATACTGTTTCTTTTTTTGTATTTTTCTGTGCTGTATAGGTTACAGCTAGGCCTCTAATAACTGCTTTTGCAGCATTCCACACGTTTTGGAAGGAAGTCTGTTCCTTTCTATTCCCTTTAAAGAAGAAACCCATTTCTATTTCCATCATCTGTATGAATTCTTTGTCTTTTGTTTATTGATTGATTTAAGGTCGATCTTATTTTCCTCTTTTGTCCCTTCTAGCTAATTTTTATTGGATTGTGGTCTGCCCAAAAATTTGGTTCAATTTCAATCTCTTGCACATTCCCACTGAATTTTGAATTCATCCAAATCATGTCTATTCTAGACCAAGATTGATACACATTAGGATAAAATGTATACTGTTTTTTCTCAGGATTTATTTCTCTCCAAATATCATGTATTGATAGTTCTTCTATCATTTTGGTAAGACTTCTAGGTAGGGTCCTTGTATATTTTATACTACTTTTGTAATCCAGTTTTGTATCAACTATTGTGTTAAAGTCTCCCGTGATACAAATGTTTTCATATTCTACTTCTAGTATCTTTTTATGAAGTTTCTTATAGAATTCATCTTGTCTTGTATTTGGTGTATACAACCAGGAGAGTCCGTTTTTTATTCAAATTCACCTCCAACATCAAGATTCTCCCTTCTTCATTGTTAAAAATTTGTTTGGCATTTATTGTCTCTTTAACGTATAGTAGCACCCCTCTCTTTTTTTTGCTGCGATAGTGAATAGAATAGTTTTCCTAATTTGGAGTGTTGCAATAATTTCTTATGGTGCTTCTTAATGTGCACTTCTTGAAGTGCTATTATGTCCAATTTTAGTTTTTGTAGTTTAGAAAATATTTTCTTCCTTTTTGTAGGTGAGTTCAGCTCGTTAATGTTAACCGAGAGCATCTTTACTTCTTCTTGCATTAATTTACTTATATCTAGGTCTTATTGTTCTGGTTGCTCTTACTTCTCTGGGTTCTTTTGCTATTACTCCTTCTCGTTCTGAATGTTCTTTTTTCTCCTTTTCATTCTGTGCTGTTGTAAGTGTCTCCCTTCTATTGTTGATACTTCTTAACCCTTGTGTGCTAATTCATCTCTTGCTTCCTGTTCCTCTTCTGAAGTAGTTTTCATAGAAATCCATTGCTTTGTCAAGAGAATCTAAACAATGTCTTTTTTCCTGCCAGGTAACTAAAGTCCTTTCGGGGATCAGCCACCTAAAATTTACATTGTGTCTAATCAATACTGTGGTCAGAAAGTGATATTGTTTTCTGAGCTCCCTTATTCTCCTAGAGATTTGTTTCAAAACCACCAACTGTTTCCCTTTGTAGTCTAGTAGTTCGTCTCTCGCCTTATTAAGGATCTCATCTCGTATTGATTTTTTCATGAATGTTACATGAACTTCTCTGTGAAGGTTATATTTTATCGCATAGTTTGTGTAGATTCTATATTTCATCCACTTTAATATACATCTCCTGTTTATCTATTCCTAGCACCTATGCCAGTAGTTCTTTCCTTATCTCTGGTAAATCTTCTCCTCTTCTATATTTTGAAACCTTAGATAGTGGTCAGCTTTCTCTGTTTCTAACATTATCACAGTATTTTCTAACTCTTTCTTTGCTTGTATCAGTTTATAATTTATATCATCTACTTTCTTCTCTACTTGTTCTGTTTTTTCTTCCATTTTCTGGATTCTTTGCTCATTTTTTATGATCATTTGTTGAAAGCTCTCAAATTTTTTATCCATATTTTGGATTTACCCCTTCATCTCTCCCGTATTGTTTCTCACTTCACCTATATCTTTCCTTATTTTGGTCATAGATTCCTGTAATGCCTGTAGCAATGTTAATATCTCCTTTTGGGATGAGTTAGTTTTCTCCAGCTGTAAAACACTTTCAATCTACCTCTAGTTAGAAGGGCTTGAGGATGCAGAAGATGGTGTGGAAGATGTCTTCTTCCCTATTTTTGTTATATTTAAAGTTGACATTTTAGCAATTAGTGTTTTTAGCAGGTAGTTATTCCCACCAATCCTACTATCCACTAAGAACATGGGCCAACCCAGAGTTAAACGCCTAAAGTATTCCAATACAATCAATATATCCCACCTTCAATACACAACAGTACAATAACAAATAACCCCCGTGTCAAGGTACCAAAGTAGAAAAGCAGTATAATTGTTTCCACTTTTCTTCAATCCAGTTTCAGTCAGTCTTTCGTTTTTCAGAGTCTTAATAGTTCAGAAGCTCAGAGTCAAACCTGGATCGATTGGTTTTGGTAGTCCAAAAAAGTTCACAGTAGCTCTAATATAATATTTTCCTCCTGCCCAGTAGGTATCTACTTTTCATATCTTTTGTATTTTCTTCATTGATATTTATAGTCCATAAGGCCTGCTATTTCCCCAGAATAGCAAAATAACATTTTTTTACTTTTACATCAGTTAACCCAAGCTATTTATAATCCATCAAAGTTCAATAGTATTTGTCTCCATCACAATTCCAATCTTGTTTTTCCCAGAGATTTCCAAAACAGGGTACAATCCTTAATTAAGTCTCTGACACCAGATGTTATAATTTCCAAAAACAATATATTTTCTACCTTTGTTAAGCCTGAACAGCTCAAAGTATTCTTTCTGGTATGTTCTGACTTTGGCCAGTAGATGGCAGCTTTGCTTATTTTTCCTTTCCACTCTAAGATAGTAGTCTGGGGAAAAAATAGCAAATGGAGAGGGCAGAAAAAAAAGAAAAGAAAAAATTCTTCACTAATTGTACCCAGAGAAAGTTTAAACAACAGAAGAAAATCCTCTGAGATAGAGTATCGTATCCCTGCCTCCAAAACAAAAAATAGTACTCAGTTCAGTCCAGTCTTTCTCTCAATTTAAAGGAGCCTCCAGGCCAGCAGAAAACAGCTGATTTTCACGGAGCTCTGCAAGTTTCAGCTGTCACACTCTGGCAACAGACCGGAAGTCCCATCACTTCTTCTCTATTAGTAAGAATTAAGTCCAGTATAGCTTTTCCTCTAGTTCCCTGCTCTACCTTTTGGACAAGAAAGTTGTCAGCTAATTTGGTTAGGAATCTGTTCAATCTCCAACTTGTTGATCTTTTCTAAGATCTTTCCAGGTATTGTTGTCAGGCTGATTGATCTAATTTCCTGGGTTTGGTTTTTTCTTTTATGAAGATGAAGACATTAGCTCTTTTCCAGTCCTCATGTAGTTCCCCAGTGCTCCAAGAACATTGAAAGATGTGGTTCAAAGGTTCTGAGATCACATCCACCAATTTCTTCAAAACTCTGGAATGTAATCCATCAGGAGCCGGAGATTTGAATACATCTAGAGCTGACAGATGTGATTTTTCCTTACTTAAATTTGCATTCATAGCCTGTCTTTTACGGTTTTGTTTTTGGTAAGTTGATTTGAATTTCTTTTTGCATGAAGACAGATGCAAAGAACGAATTAAACAATTCTGCTTTCTCTCTATTGCCTATTATTCCCTTGTCATCTTCTCCCACTGATTGTTTCTTTGACTTTTTTCTTGGTTTTTTATGTGTTGAAAGAAACTTTTTAAATTGTTTTTGACATTTCTTGTAAGTCTTACTTCTTTCTGAGCCTTAGCTTCCCTAATTTAATCTTTGTAGGTTCAGGCAATTAGGTATTCTGCTTTAGTTATTTGTCTCTTTTTCCATTTTTTGTACTTATCCTTTTTTCAGTTTGTCCAAGAGTTCTTTGTGCAACCATGCTGGGTTTTTTTCTTGGTTTTCTTATTTTTCTTTTTTAGTGGTATTGAGCTGGACTGGGCTTTTATAATTATATTTTTCAGCCTTTCCCAAACTTCTTGAGTTGATTTCCCCTTCATATTAGTTTATATAAGTTTTTGGGATGTCTAGGTCAACAATCCTGAATTTTGCCATCCATTTCATGTTATTAAATTTAGGAGAAGCTGTTTTTACTCTTATTCATATTCCTACTTCTAAAATAAACAGTAAGTACATTATAAAAGTGATTATTTAAGTGCTGTTATTACTGCTTATGACTGTGAAACATTTAGTTGATTCCCTATCACTGCTATAAAGAACCCTATTTCCCAGCTTCCTCATGTCCTTCTCAGGAAACAGACCTGAAGGGCAACAGGGTGCTGACTTCTATACATGTAGAGAGAAAAAAATGAGAGATTGAATAAGAGTGCTTGATGTTGTGTAATGCAACTACATTCACACTCACTTGTGAATTCATGTTCAAAGTTTCCTGGGTAAATGCAGAAATTTTGACTTGTAATCTCAACAGAGCCAGCCAGCAAGGCTTAAACTTCCAATTTCAAAACTCAACCAAGTCCACAGAAATTCAGAAGCATGAATTCTGCATTGATGTCACTACAGTTCCCTAACTCTTATTCACAAACTTTCAGAACCCACTGGGGAGTAGCACATACAGTACTCCAGTTCAAGACTTTATTTGAACTGAATACTTTATTGGGCCAAGTGTAATTAGATATACAAGGTATTTATCTCCAGTACAGAAGCACTCAGTGACTTTATTAAAATAAGGAGTTCAGGAGGTGATTATAAGCAGAGGATCACTGAAATGAATCTGTAAAATATGCTCCTGTGATCCATTTAGTCAGTCTTCAGTCTTCATTTTCAGATCAAGTCTAAATTGCATTATCTCAGGGTCACAAGCCCTGGCAAAATATTGAAAGTTGTTTATTGTGTTTCATAATCTGTTTCTTTTAAAACCTTGTAATTTGAAAGAGCATGTGATACAATTCAAACGCTTGCAAGAACAGCTATAGATTTTGGATTATTGAACCCATGTCTTGAAATACGCCAATTCCACTTTATCTTTTATTCTTAACATTAATGTGTTCATTTCTGCGCATTCTAAAATCTTCTTTATTACTTCACCTTTTGACGGGATTTTTTTCTACCTTCCAATTTTGTGCAAATACAATTCTTGCTGCTGTTATTATGTGTATAATTAAATACGTATCTTCTTTACTATATCTCTCTGGTAAAATACCCAATAGAAAAATCTCTGGTTTTAATTCTATACGTTGCTGTAACATTTCCTCTAACCATGTCTGTATTCTAATCCAATAATTTTTTGCTTCTATACATAACCACCACATATGATAATATTATTCCAGCAAGTGCAAACATTTCCAACATTTAGCTGATTTATCCTTAAAACATTTTTGCTAACGTTTCTGGTGACATATGCCATCTATAAAACATTTTATATAGGTTTTCTTTATATGCAGTTGCCATCAGTGGTGAAATCCAATTTTTTTTACTATCAGTTCTGTGGACGTGGTTTGGTGGACGTGGTGTGGCTTGATGGGCGCAGCTTGGTGGGCGAGGCAGGGGAAGGATACTGCAAAATCTCCATTTCCATCCCACTCCAGGGGAAGGATATTACAACATCTCCATTCCCATCCCTCTGGAGCCAGCCAGAGGTGGTATTTGCCAATTCTCTGAACTACTCAAAATTTCCGCTACCACTTCTCCAAACTGCTCAAAATTTCTACTACCGGTTCCCCCGGACCTGTCAGAACCTGCTGGATTTCACCCCGGTTGCCATTGTTAATTTATAATTCCTTTCCCATAATTGTTGCCATCTAATTCTATTGTGTAACCAAAATTTTTTGCCCATATTATCAATGTCTCTTTTACTTCTTTGTCTTCTAATCTAATTTGCAATAAGTAATTATACAATTTCTTAATCATTTTTTCATCTGTTCCACTCATTTTCTCATCCAGTTCTGATTTTCCCAAATTAAAAACATACTGTTACAAGTCTTTATCGTATCTTGATTGTATTTGTAATTGCGTATACTAGTGTCGAGCCCTGCCGGAACTCGCCATTACTGGGGGGGTCTGGGAGGCCATAAAGATGTCACCTAGATGGAAGGGAGAGCAGGGCAGCAGATGGCAATCTCGAAGCACTAAATGGCACGGCACACCCAGCAATCTCTGAATCTATCAACCTCCCTCTCAGTTCCTGGTCAGCGACATTTGATGATGTTACGGAACTGCAGCGCGACCTAAGCAACCGCTGAACAGCTGATTGGGGAAGTGGTTGGGATGATAAGTGCCGGATGCTGGTTTTGGAGTTAAGATTGGGATAAATAGCGCTGTGCGGCAGTTGCACACAGCGCTGACTTTGAACCAACCATCCGACTTGTGCTTTGCTTTTGGCTGTGAAACTGCAAACTCTTAGTAAAAAACTTGCAATCTCATCTTTGCTTGTGATGGTTTGTTACGTCCATGGCTCGAGCCGAGACAAGCCGAGAGAAAGTCAGCGCTGTCTTCTTTATACCCTGAAATATTCATTGGACTCCACATCTCATTGGCTGGCTGGAGGTTTGGAGAATAGCGGAGGGGACAGTTCTTGAGGGGCTGGAGACAGAGAAGGAGTTTGAACTAGAGGCAGAGGTGGAGGAGGGGCTACTCATGGAAGAGGCAAAAGAAAGTGCTGAGCAACCAGTGGTGAAACTGAAGGTCAGGCAGCTCAAGAGCGAGGTTCGCCCAGAGGAAGAAGGTTTCCCGGGACAGAGAACGCAAAATGGACAGCAATCTACCAGGGAGCGGTGGCTTAGCTCTGCTCTCATCGGGCCACGGATGCCAACACCCCCTCGTTTAGGAACCTCTTTCCAGGGATGGAGGGAGAGGCGTTGCACAGATGATGATGACGGAGAATGGGGATATTCAACGGGTCCTGGTTGTAGTAACATGGACATACTATGGGAGCGTTTGGGGGAGGCTGGCTTCCATGATGCCCCTTCGTGGCAATCATGGGCCACTGGCTTGGAACCCCCGCAGGGGCTTTCTTGGGAAAACACGGGGTGACCAGCTCAGAGACCCAGTTCCGTCTAACTAGCCCCAAGTTGCAAGTGGACCAGGCAACCAGTCGATCAGTGGGCCATCATCTGGCATCCTGGAACCAGGGGTCGTCGTTGTGGGAAAATGCCATTGTGCGTGGCACTGAATTCCAACCATCACAGTCAGTGGATGGACCTCCTGTGGGGGTCTGGGAGCTTCGAGAGATCGACCCAGGCAGGATAGGAGGGGTGCCAGTGTGGTGAGGTCCCTGGATCCATCGTCGTGGCCTCTGGGGCCTCCTCCAGGGATGTGGACTCCTCAGGTTGTCTGGGGCCCGCCTGCCTTACAGGCCACTTTTGATGGAAGCCCTGAGCGGGTGGTCCTTTTCTTAAGTCAAGTAATAAGCCATATGGATCAATATGGCCGGTAGTATCCTTCACAGTGGGCTATGGTGGTGGCTGTTATGTCGGTCTTGACAGGAGAAGTGGCTGATTGGGTAGCAAGCTTCCATACTAAACATGCAAGGGAAGTAGTAGACATGGGACGGTTCCTGGTAGCTTTCTGTGCTAGATTTGAAAACGAGACTAGCACGCAGGTTACGGAAGGGGACTTATTCGCATTCAAGCACAGGGGGTCGCCTGCCAAGGATTATGTGCATAAATTCCGAAAGGTTGCGGGGCATCTCATGGGCTGGCCGGAACGTTTTTTAGTCCATCAATTTCATATGGACTTGGATCGAGACCTCTGGCAGGCTTGCGTGTACCGGGGTTTGCCTCCCAAACTGAACATGTGGTTCAAAGCAGCAATCGAACTGGATGTGGGTCATAGGGAGTTCCAAGTGTGGGGTGAAGGGGTTTCAGGTCAGCTAAAAAGACCAATTGAATGGATACAGACCCCCAGAGAGACTAAATCTTTGGCGGCCAATGTTTTGTTGTTTCAGATGTAATCAGCTTGGACACAGGGCATCAGAATGTCCCAATCCAATGCCTCGAAACCCAACTCAAAAACCCCGTCAGTCTTGATGAGAGGCAAGGCACGACCAACAACATCCGAACAGTCACAAATGACTTGAACGTCCAATGCGGAAATGAAGGTACCAGTCTGAGATACCGAGAAGGTGGTTCCAGGAAAGTTCCCAGTGGTGTCAGGGGATAATGACGACGAGGACCCGGAAGACCCAACGGTGAGCGATCCCATCCGACCATTCATAATACTGGTTGTTCTACGGAACCTTCAGTCAACCACTAGATACCAATATGGGGCGTTGGTGGATTCGGGGTGCACCCGTTGTTTGATCCGTAGAACTGTAGTGGATAATCTAGGATTACATGTCATACGGTTGAAAATCCCTATCACCTTTGAGCAAATGGATGGGTCTTTGTTGGGTGGAGCACCAGCAACCCACATAACAGAGGGTGTGCACCTGAGAATTGGAGATCATACCGAAACCATTCGGTTTATCATACTGGAGAAGATGATCGAACCAATAATATTAGGCTTAGCATGGCTGGATAAATGGGGTCCTACGATATGGTGGGAAGGGGGTTACCGCAAACTTCGGTTAACTCTTGGACCAAACCCACCTGAAGAGACAGTGGAGAGCGCGGGGGGGGGGGTGGAACCAGAGATGCCACTTACACCCCATTCAAAACTGACATTCCCTAGTATCTATAAAGACCTAGCTACTGTTTTCAGTGAAGATGAATATGAAGTTCTGCCCCCTCATCGGTCAACAGACTGTGCCATCGAGTTAATTCCTGGAGCTAAATTGCTGAAACCAAGGATGTACTCGATGACACAAAAAGAGTTAGAAGAATTGAGGAAATACATAGATAAGAACTTGACCAGAGGTTTCATCAAGCCTAGTAGATCTCGTATGGGGGCTCCTGTACTATTTCATGAAAAGAAGGATGGAGGCCTATGTTTATGTGTCAACTTCAGGGGTCTCAATGCAGGGTGTGTGGAGCACTTGTACCCACTCCTGTTAATGAAAGACCTATTAGCCACCCTGGCATCCGGTCACATCTTCACGAAACTTAACCTGTGTGAAGCATACAACAGGGTACAGATTAAACCAGGGGACGAGTGGAAAACCACGTTCAACTGTCCCTGGGGTGCTATCAGTTTCAGGTTATGCCGTTCGGGTTGCAAGGCGCCCCTGCAGTGTTCATGCAAGTGATCAATGAGGTCTTGCATGAACATCTGTATAAGGGACTAATTATATACCTGGGCGACATTTTGATTTACACCCAGACTGAAGAACAACACACCTCTCTAGTGCAGCAAGTGTTAGAGAAGTTACTGGCAGCCAAGCTGTTTGTGAAACTCTCAAAATGCGAGTTCCATAAAACAAAAATAGACAATTTAGGCTATAGAATATCAGAGAATGGGGTGGAGATGGATCCATGAAAGGTTCAGGCGGTAGTCAATTGGCAAGCCCCTAGGACTAGGAAACAATTGCAGAATTTCCTTGGGTTTGCCAATTTCTATCGGCAGTTTATTCCTGCCTTTGTCAAAATAGCTCTGCCTTTGACAGACCTGTTGCAAACCAAGCCATTAATGTCAAAGCCGAAACCAAGACAACCATTGACATGGATGTCTGTATGTTAAACGGCGTTTGAGCAGTTAAAACAACTTTTTGCTCGGGAACCGGTTCTCAAACATCCAGATCCAACTCAGTCATTCGTAGTACAAGTGGATGTGAGTGATGTGGCCGTGGGGGCAGTGCTTTAAAAAAGGACTGAGCAAGGGCAGTTACAACCATGTGCTTATAGTTCAAGAAAACTGACTCATACAGAATGTGAATGGGCAATTTGGGAAAAGGTGTCGTTTGCTGTGTGTTGGGCATTAATGACATGGCGACATCTTCTTGAGGGGGCATCACATCCATTTGAGGTGTGGACGGATCATAAAAACCTGGAAGCCCTGCAAACATCGAGACGATTGTCTCTAAAACAAGTACAGTGGGCACAGTACCTCCAACCGTTCTCTTTCCGGTTAAGATATGTCCCGGCTGGAAAAAATTACCTCACAGATGCTCTGTCTAGCATGCCACAGTATAACAGCAAGCGAAAGGAGATTGTAGAAGCCCTCATTTCCCTCAACCCACCTTCCCAAAAGATGTTAACGATCACTGAAGTGGAGAAGCCCTTCCATATCGAACTCAAAACAGCTATACAGTACGATCAGTGCTTACCACAAAACCCGACCCTGATAACTTAAGGAAGGGTTGGCTTGGAGGGGAGACAAAATGTATATCCCAGAATGCCTCTGGGCTATTGTGTTACAGAGATGCCATGATGCCAAAACAGCAGGCCATTTTGGATATCTAAAAACCCTCCACCTTGTCAGAAGGTGGTTCTGGTGGCCACGAATGTGTGGAGACATAGAAAAGTACGTTAAAAGTTTTCCACCATGTGCAACCACTAAACCCTGGTCTGGACGACCCCTAGGCCTATTACAGGCAGTAGCTAACCCTAATAAGCCTTAGGAGGAGATCGCTATGGATTTCATAGTTGATCTCCCCTCCAGCCATGGATACACTGTGATTTGGATGGTGGTAGATTTGTTTTCAAAGCAGGCCCATTTTGTGCCATGTAAGAGCATACCGTCTGCACGACGGCTGACCGATCTGTTTTTGCAACATATCTATCAACTCCATGGAGCACCGAAAAGGATTATATCCGATCGCGGTGTTCAATTTACCTCCAAGTTTTGGAGACACTTTATCTGCATGATAGGATCCTCTCAAGGGTTGAGTTCTGCCTTTCATCCAAGTACCAATGGAGCGGCTGAATGAACTAACGCAATGGTGGAAAAGTACCTGAGGTGTTATGACTCATATCAACAGTCCAAATGGTCAGGTCTCCTGCTGTTCGCCGAAGTAGCCTACAATAATATAACACACCGCAGCACAGGCCTTTCCCCATTTCAAGTAGTATATGGCAGAGAATTTTCAGCTATTCCAGAACTGGATCCACCATCAACAAGACGGGGACACTCCAACCGGGTGGGTGGAGAAAATCCGCCACATATGGCCAAGTGTAAAGATAGCTTTACAAAAATCAGCAGATGAATACAAAACATATGCCGAAAGAAAAGGGCGGATCCAAAACCGTTCCAAGTGGGAGATAAAGTCTAACTTTCAACTAAATATATCAAACTTCAGTTGCCTACTCAGAAATTAGGACCAAAGTATTTAGGGCCTTTCCCAATAACCCGAGTAATCAATCCCGTTACTGTAGCTCTTAAACTACCCCCTTTTAAGCAGAATACACCCTGTATTTCACAGTAGCCTGTTGAAGCCCATGACAGTAGAAAGATTCAGTACTTCTGGGCCACCAGGTCCGGTACATACAGATCAGTACGGTACATACGGTACGGTACATCAGTACATACAGATCGGTACATACAGATCATACAGATCGGATATTGGACTCCAGGATTCATAGGAGGGTTCTTCAATATTTAGTGAGCTGGAAGGGATAACCTGTTGCACAGGCTACATGGGTGGCAGCACCTGACGCTCGTGCTGCCCGATTGATAAGGCGATTTCATCGCAAATATCCAGACAAACCAGGTGCGAGGACTTAATTATTTATTACCATTAACATCTGCACTCTCCTTTTACAGGTGGGCTCCTGGTAGAGGGGAGCCGCCTGTCGAGCCCTGCCCAAACTTGCCATTACTGGAAGGGGGGGTCTGGGAGGCCATAAAGACGTCACCTGGATGGGAGAGCAGGGCAGCAGATGGCAGTCTCGAAGCACTAAATGGCACGGCACACCCAGCAATCTCTGAATCTATCAACCTCCCTCTCGGTTCCTGGTCGGCGACATTTGATGATGTTACGGAACTGCAGCGTGACCTAAGCAACCGCTGAACAGCTGATTGGGGGAGTGGTTGGGATGATAAGTGCTGGATGCTGGTTTCAGAGTTAAGATTGGGATAAATAGCGCTGTGTGGCAGTTGTACACAGCGCTGACTTTGAACCAACCATCCGACTTGTGCTTTGCTTTTGGCTGTGAAACTGCAAACTCTTAGTAAAAAACTTGCAGTCTCATCTTTGCTTGTGGTGGTTTGTTACGTTCATGGCTTGAGACGAAAAACAAGCCGAGAACCAGTCTGTCTCAATTCCTTGGTTTTCTAGTTCTTGTTTCTGTTTTAATTCTCTCTTCTCTGTTAAAATGACCTTATATCTCACAATATTTTCCATGTTAATCATATTTGGATGCATCAATGCTTCTATTGTTGAAAGCCACATTGGTATTTCCATATAATGTTTTTCTTTCACTCTCTTCCATACTGTTAACAAACCACTCCTTACACAATGTCTCTGGAACTATCCATGTATCCTATTTTTACCGTACCATAGAAAAACGTGCCAACCTAATTGCAAATCATGTCCTTCCAAAGTCAATAATTTTGTATTTCTCAATAAAATCCATTCTTTAATCCAAGTTAATATCGCCGCTTGGTGATAGACTTCCAAGTTTGGTAGGCCAAATCCTCCTCTGATTCTAGAATCTTGGAGCAGTTTAAGATTAATTCTTGCTTTTTTTTCCCTTGCAGTATATATCTCCACATCATTTTATTCAAATTTTCAAAATATTTTTTCTCCAACTCTATTGGAATTATTTGAAAGAGAAACAAAATTCTTGGTAATATATTCGTCTTAATTAACGCTATTCTTCCCATTAGTGATAATTGCAAATTTTTCCTTTTCCAAATCTATCTCAATTTGATTTCTCAATTTATAATTGTCTTCCTTCACCGTAATACACTTTGAAGTTAACTGGATGCCCAAATAGTTCACTTTCTTCACTACTTGAATATCTAACTTCTCCATTAGTTGCTTCTTTTGTTTTTCTCTCATATTTTTAACTATAATTTTTGTCTTATCTTTATTAATTTTCAGTCCCACTACTTCTCCATATTCCTCTATTTGCTCAATTAACTTTAGATCCGTTTCTGTTGATTCTTCCATAATGAATACTAGTTCATCCGCAAATGCTTGTAGTTTATATTCTTTTTTTATTTTCATTCCTTTTATTTCTTTATCTTGTCTCTTTTTTCTATTTAAGATTTCTAGAGTCAAAATACATAATAACAGAGACAGCTGACATCCTTGTCTGGTTCCTTTTCTAATGTCCACTTTTTCTGTCATTTCACCATTTACTATTACCTTTGCCAATTGATCTTTATATATAGTTTTAACCATATTAATTAACCTATCCCCAAAGCAGGGGTGAAATGCTCCCGTTTCAGACCAGATCGCCCGATCCGGTAGCGATGGTGGCAGGTGGTTCGGAGAACCGGTAGCAAAAATCCCCCCCCCCCCCATGCCCAGCTGAGTCGCACAATCATCTTTGGCTGAAAAAATGCTTTTAATTTTTTTTTTAAAGCCTCTGATGATCATGTGGCTCAGCTGGGAATGTCAGACCCTTTTAAAAGCTTTTTTCTACAACCTCTTCGCCCAAAGAGGTTGTAAAAAATGTTTTTACAAGGCTCTGATGATCCCAGCTGACTTGCCTGATCGTCGGAGGCTTTTTTTTCTTTAAAAAAATGCTTTTAAAAGAAAACAAAAGTCTCTGACAATAAGGCAACTCAACTGGGATCATCAGAGCCCTTTAAAAGCATTTTTTTACAACTTCTTCGGCTGAAGAGGTTGTAGAAAAAATGCTTTTAAAAGTAAAAAAAAAGTTGGCCACACCCACCCAGTCCCATTACCCCCCACCACCAAGCCATGCCCACAGAACCGGTAGTAACAAATGTTATATTTCACCACTGCCCCAAACTCCATCTTTTGTAGTTATGTGGTCATAAATTGCCAATTCACATTATCAAATGCTTTCTGTGCATCTAAAAATAACAATGCCATTTGTTTCTCTGAATGTGCTTCATAATATTCCAATGTATCCAATGTCAGCATTCCAGAAAAACCCCAAGTAAAACACTAAAGCAATCATTTTTCAAAGTTTCATTTACTAGAATAGGTAAACTGGCACATCTGGGAAAACCCGACTGAGAAGTTCAGGTTTTCTCTCAGTAAATCAAAACCCCCAAACCATCCCCTCACTCCTCAGTCAATCACATGCTCCAATCAACCACCGTCCCATCTCGAGACATCACTCCAACCTCTCCTTCTCTAGATGCAGGATCGCCCTGACCTTGACAGAGAGGAAGAATGCTATTATGTCTTCAGACAACACCTCTACTAAATCCCCCCTCCTACTTTCCCACACATGAGAAGGTGGCAGCATGGAAGCTTCCGGCCTAATATGGCTTCCAAAGCTAACAGGCATCCCCCCCCCGCAGAAAAAAAACATATCCTTAAAAATAAAACAGAAAAAACACAAAAGAAGGGGTTAAGACCTTGTACAGGACCCCTTAACCCCCTCTCCCCACTTCAGGTGGACCTTTTGGTTTCTCAGGGAATTTATCATGAAATTGCTTTACTAGAGTATCAGCATTCACATCTCAACTTTTCACCCAAGTAGCTTCAGACAATGGGTAATCTTTCCAGTGTACCAAATATTGTAAGCGACCCCTATAGAGTCTAGAGTCAAGGATCTTAACTTCATAATGAGTCTGCACTTGTACTACCAAAGGAGGGAGGGAGCAGCTGGTAAGGGCCTTAAATTAGATTATCTTGCTGGTTTCAATAAGATACTGTGAAAAACTGGGTGCACTTTCCCTAATATGCGAGGGAGGCTAAGTTGGACAGTCACTGGGTTAATCATTTTCACTATAGGGAAGGGACCTATGAATTTGGATCCAAACATCTTGCTAGATAACCTCAATCTTAGGTATTTGGTTGACAAATACACCTTATCTCCTATTCTGAAAGGTGTTTGGAGAGACCGGCATTTGTCGGCCTGGGCCTTATATTTTTCCGCTGATTCAGCTAAAGCTTTCTTAGTATTCTCCCAACCCTTTTTTAATGAGGTCATCAATTCTGTTACGGACATGGAAGTGGGCGGCTCTCTAGGTAACTCAGGCATTGATACAAAATCCATGCCCGTGGTTATCTGAAAACGAGTCAACCCAGTACTGCTGTGTATTGCATTATTATAAGCCACTTCTGCGAATGGTAATAAGTTCGCCCAGTTTTCTTGTTGATAATTTACATAACATCTAATGTATTGTTCCACTATTGCGTTCAATTTTTCAGCCAATCCGTTAGTAGATGGGTGGAAAGCTGAGCTAAGCCCCTGGGATGACCCAATGGCCCGCAGGAACTCCTTCCAGAAACTCCTAGCAGTAAACTGGACACCGCGATCTGATATTATTCTCCTTGGAACTCCATGTAGTCTGTAGATATGCTTCACGAAAGCTTTGCCAGCTTCTTGGCCGAGGGTAGTCCACTGCAGGCACTGAAGTGTGCTTGTTTGGAGAATAAATCAATGACAGTCCAAGTCACCTTGTTCCCTCCACTATCAGGGAGTTCGACAATGAAGTCCATTGCAATCTCCTCCCAGGGCTTGGTGGGTTCGGCCACAGTCTAGAGAAGCCCAGAGGGCTTCCCTGGTCTGGACTTCATGGTGGCACAGGTGGCACAGCTTTTCACATAGTCTTCTACATCAGCTTTCATTCTTGGCCACCAGAATTGTCTCCTAGTCAAATGGAGGGTTTTTAAAAATACAAAGTGGCCGCCTAGTCAAGAATCATGACCCCTCTTTAGCACCAGTAGTCGCATGCTGCTAGGCACATAAAGCTTACTCCCCTTCCAAGCCAATCCCTCTCTTAGGATTAGGTCCGTCTGCTTTTCCCCAAACCAGGAGTCAGTTGAGAGCGCCGCTTTTAGCTCTGCTGTCAACTTGTCTTCAGGGAAGTCGGAACCATGGCACGTTTGCGCTCTACTGCGGGCTTGGGTTGCTGGGTGAGTTTCAGAGAACATGGCATGAACTCTCTCTTCTCATCGGCTATCAAACTGGGGCTTACGGGAGAGAGCATCAGCTAATAGGTTCCCCCCCCCCCCCCCCGGAATGTATTTCAGGTTGAAGATAAAACATTTGAAATACTGAGCCCAGCAAACCTGCTTGGCGGAAAGTTTCCATGGGGTCTTCAGCACCTCGAGGTTTCTGTGGTAAGTCCACACTTTGAAAGGCTCCTTAATCCCCTCTAGGAAGTCTCTCCAGGATAGGAGAGCCCATCGCACCGCAAAAGCCTCTTTCTCCCATACCGCCCATCTGCACTCAGTGTCTGTTAGTTTTCTTGATACATAAGCACATGGCATTAGTTCGTTTTGGGCATTCCTTTGTAGTAGAATAGCAGCCACCACCACATCACTCACATCAGACTGGACCACAAAGGGTTTATTTGGGTCATGGTGCTGGAGGATCGGCTCCACTGTGAATACGCATTTTAATTGTTCAAGCAATTTTTGACAGTCCATTGACCAAGCTACGGGTTGGCTAGGTTTTGGCTTGATGGGAGACAGACCAGTTTTTAGTAATTCCATTAAGAGGAGAGCAACCTCAGCGCAGGAAGGGATGAATTGTCTGTAAAAACTTGCAAACCCCAGGGAGCTTTGAAGTTGCTTACAGGTTCGTGAGGATTGCCAGTCTAGCACTGCCTTCCCCTTCCCCGGGTCCATTTCGATTCCCTGATTTGACACACTGTATCCCAGGTAGTTCAAGGACTCCTTGTGGAACTTGCATTTTGACAGCTTTGCATAAAGTTTGGTTGCTAGGAGTTTTTTCAGCACTTGCCTGACTAATTTGACATGTTCTTCCATAGTTTCACTGAATATAAGAATGTCATCCAGATAAACAAGGACCCCCTTATACAGGTGCTCATGCAGAACTTCATAAGTTTCACTTTAATTGAAATGGGGGGATGGGTGAACTCACCATTGGGTCTTCATCTCTGCTAGCCTCACCGGGAGGGGCTTCTTTGGCTGGAGGTTCCTCGCCTCCTTCAGTAGGGAGAAGAACCTCTACGGCTTGTCTGGTGAATTGACTGGTGTCTGAGGCCTTTCTTGGAGCCCTTCTGCCTCATGCAGCTGTGGCAGGATGTTGCTGTGGAACTGGGGCAGGGGCCAGGCACTCAGAAGCTCAATGTCCCAGTTGTCCACGCCGATAGCATTTAATCGCCCCTGCCGGTTGAGGGGGTGTGTGACTTCAGCAGGCTTTGAAAGTGTTCTGCCCCAGCTACGGACCCCAAAGAACGCAGCACACACAAAGTCTGTACAAACCTTAGTTTACTAAATTAAATCAGTCTTTTTCAAACAAAGGCTGTTAATTAACTTTCTTAACAGTCTACAAGAATCCAAAGAATAAATAATCGTAATCTTACTATGGTTGTCAGAAAGGCCAGAAGCAATTTGCAGGAACCTGATAAGAGAACTAAGATCAAGACGCAAAGGACAGTGAATGAAATTGTTCCCTGCAAATTGTCTCAGTCATCGTCCTACCTTAAATAGGCTAAGGGAGTGGCCAATTAGCCCCAAGTCTTACTCTCGAGACCTCCTCCTGAAGAGCCACTCCTGCCTTTTGGCAACTCTGCACACCTGTGCATCGAGAAGAGGCTCCTCCTCTTCTTCCTCACTTATAGGAGCTTCTGGAGGTTCTGAAGGCCCTAGTTGAATCCCCGCCTCTGGCACCACATCTTCTCCATCCCCCTCATTGTCTGATTCAAGTGCCAGCTGCACAGGCTGCTGGCACAGCACCACATCAGCCTCCTCACTGTCGGAATCAGCTACTAGCTGCACCGGCCGCTGACAGGCCACAACAGAAAGGGGCCATCTAGCTAAAGCTCTCTGATGAGGCTTCTCTGCTGGGGTTTTGCAGTGGGGGTGAATTTCTCTATCCACAGCTATGGACATGGTATACCAGTCATGTAGTCACTCAGGCACCCCCCAGGCTGTTCTGACTTCTTGGTCAATGGCCTCTTTAAAATAGTGTAGGAGTATGAATTCTGGCCAGTGCCCCAGGTTCCCTGTGACCCATCTAAAGTCCCATACAAAGTCTTTTATGGGTCGATTAACTTGCTTCATCACCTTTAGTGTGGCTTCATTTTCATTTATTTGATCTGGGTCTTCAAATATGGTCCGAAGCAGTGCAACAAACCCATCAGCATCATTTAGTTCCGCAGTGCCCTCATTGTGCAGCTGGGCTATCCATTCAGAAGCCTCCCCATCATTCATCCCATAAGAAATTGCCAATACTAGGTCCCGGTCTGACTTGTATTGGTCTCCATACTGGTCTACATGAGCCCAGTCCCTGCTGAGGAAGTAATCCAGTTTGGCAGACATACCATCAAAGGTTGCTAAGTGGGGTGGCATTGGCCTCACAGGTTGATGGGGCCCGGCAACAGGCGGCTGAGCTGGAAACTGTGGAAGAGCTGCTGCTGGTTGCTGGACTCTAGCCAGCTGTTGTGTCTTAGGCTCCCGAGCCCGGACCTTCGGAGGAAGAACCCTCCGAAAATGAAGAGGAGGAGGAGGCAAGGCCCCCCTCTCCTGCCCGTCTGGTTTGGCACCACCCCAGGCCCCAGCTGAAAGCCCTGAGGAGGAAAGCTCCTCTGAGTCAGACGTTAATGAGGAGAGGGAGTGGATTAATCCCAGGTGGCGACAATCAGAGAGACGGGCTCAGCAAAGGAGTGGGTGGGGCCGAGCACGAGGTGATGAGTCACAAAGCCAACGCCCCACAAGGTATAAAAGGAGCTGACCTTACCTTGTTGGCTTTTGTGACGAACAAATTATTAACTTGGCTGCTTGTTTCCTGAAGTACTGCATCAGATAAGTGTTTGCTAACCTTAAGACTGTTTGTTTTTGGACATGCCGGAGAGCCTTATCAGGGACTGGCCGTGGCAACTCAAAATAACAGCTGTCTTTATCTCTCCCGGGCTCGCTGCCAGCTTGTTGTTTATGAATGGTGAATAAACGACTTTCGTACACTTCTGTTTGTGTGTGTGCTTGTCTGGGCTCCTGAAGCAGGGAGGGGACAGAACACCAGCTGCTGGGGGAGAGGGGCCGGTTGCTGAGCTGCTTGCTGGGCTGGAGAGGGGGGGACCCCAACCAGCTGCTGAATTAGACCCCCCCCCCCCCATGGTGCCAGGATTGTTGGGCCATATTGGGGCCATGGGGATCCCTGGAAACTTGGAGCAGACAATGCTGGATACCCTGGCACTGGACCCACCCCTGGCCAGGATAAAATCCCCAGCCTAGGGGTATACATTCAGCAGGAGATAGCACAAAGGCAGGCTGGCAAGAGGCTCCAAAAGGGGGGTTTTGCATTCCCCATGCTGGCTGCATCTGAGGTCTCCCAGTTGCAGGATGGCCATGCTACACTGATCCACTCGTTTCACCCCTGGCCGGGTAGAGAGGTGCTTGCGTCCCGCTAATTCCTCCACCAGGTCCTGGATTGGGGAAAGTGAACGTAGGTTGTGCTAAACTCCATCTCACTTGAGGAGGTTGGGAGGGGGGGTGTAACTTCCCACTTCCATCCGTTCAAAATATTCAGGAAGCCCAGTTAATGATTGGCTTCATGATGGGGACAACAGATTCCTGTCCCAGGAGTCTCCGGATCCCATAGCTGTCCCTTCTCTCCACTTTGGCTCATGGGATGACTTCATTGGGCTGGGAGCAGCACTATATCCAGCGGTCTCTCCAGGAGGTGAAATGCTCCCGGTTCAGACCGGATCGCCTGATCCGGTAGCGATGGAGGCGGGTGATTCGAGCTTTAAAGTGCTCCATGGCTTAGGACCCGGGTACTTGTGGGACCGCCTACTACCACCAATAGCCTCCCACCGACTGGTACGCTCCCATAGAGAGGGGCCCCTCCGGGTGCCGTCAGCCAAACAATGTCGACTGGCGGCCCCCAGGGGGAGAGCCTTCTCTGTGGGGGCACCCACTATCTGGAACAAACTCCCCCCGAAGATACGGAGGATCCCGGATCTTTGCACCTTCCGCTGTGAGCTAAAAACTTTTCTGTTCCACCAGGCGGGCCTGGCCTAATTTTTCCCTTTTTCCCTTCTTTTGTAAAAATAATTTTAAAATTTTAAAAATTAAATATTTTAATATTTGGGGTTTTAATATTTTATAATTGGGATTTTAAATAATTGGGGCCATTGTTTAATTTGGTTTTATTTGGCTTTTAAATTTTGTATGTATGTTTTTTACTTTTGGCTGTTCACCGCCCTGAGTCCCCTCGGGGAGAAGGGCGGTATATAAATCTAAATAAATAAATAAATAAATAAAAATTCCTGCGGCCCCCCCCCCCCCCCATGCCCAGCTGAGCCACACAATCATCAGAGGCTTTTTCTTTTACTTTTAAAAGCATTTTTCCTACAACCTCTTTGGGTGAAAAAATGCTTTTAAATTTTTTTTTTAAAAGCCTCTGATGATTGCACTGCTCAACTGGGATCGTCAAAAGCTTTTAAAAGAAAAAAAGCCTCTACTGATCAGGAAACTCAGCTTGGATCATCAGAGGCATTTAAAAGAAAAAAAAACCTTTTTTTCTTTTGAATGCCTCTAACAATCCAAGCTGAGTTGCCTGATCGCCAGAGGCTTTTTTTCTTTTGAAAGCCTGACGATGCAAGCTGAGTTGCCTGATCATCAGAGGCATTTAAAAGAAAAAAAGCCTCTGCCGATCAGGCAACTCAGCTGGGATCTCAGAGCCTTTTGAAAGCATTTTTTTACAACCTCTTCGCTGAAGAGGTTGTAGAAAAAATGGTTTTAAAAGTAAAAAAAAATGGCCACACCCACCCAGTCACAATACCACCACCCCCACCAAGCCACACCCATAGAACTGGTAGTAACAAATTTTAGATTTCACCACTGGGTCTCTTCCCTTTCTGGAGTTGGGTCAGACTGGCAACTTTTCCAGGAATCCGACTCCTTGGGCCAAGCGCGTAGCCTTCGGGCTTCCTCTGTGGCCTCAATGGCTCGCACCATTTCTCCAGAAGGAAAAAGCAGGGTGTCAGTAAATCCTTGAGTATCCGTCCCCCTCTGCGATCTCGCCTTTCTCCTCCATTTTCACTGAATCTTCGCACCACCTGAGGTTTAGGTAGATGCTGGGGCTCAGCACCCCCGACAGCCCCCTTTCGGGGTGCCATTATGCTTTAAGACAGATTCAGGTTAATGTCAGCATTTCAGAAAAACCCCAACTCCAAGTAAAACTCTGAAGCAATCATTTTTCAAAGTTCCATTTACTAGAATAGGTAAACTGGCACATCTGGGAAAACCCGAATCTGAGAGGTTCAGGTTTTCCCTCAGTAAATCAAAACCCCCCAAACCATCCCCACTCCTCAGTCGATCACATTCTCCAATCAACCGCCATCCCATCTTGAGATATCACTCTGACCACTCCTCCAGATGCAGGATCGCCCTGACCTTGACTGACAGGAAGAATGCTATTATGTCTACAGAAAACCCCTCTACTAAATCCCCCTCCTATTTTCCCACACATGAGAAGATGGCAACATGGAAGCTTCCAGCCTAATATGGGTTCCAAAACTGACATCCAATATGATTCGTATATTATTTCTGATCTGTCTTTTACGTAAAAATCCATTCTGATCTGAATGTATAAACTTATTTAACAACCTCTTCAATCTTTCTGCCACAATTGATGCAAATATTTTATAGTCTACATTTAATAATGAAATTGATGTATAATTCTTTATTTGTTGTAAATCTGATTCTTCTTTTTCTATAAGGATTATATATGCCTCCATCCATGAGTTCGGGACCTTGGCTTCTATTAATAAGTCATTAAATACTTGTAACATTATATTAATATATCTTGCAATCTTTTATATAGTTCTGCTGGTAATCCATCTGGTCCTGGGGCTTTGTCATTCTTCTGTTTTTTAATTCCCTCCATCAATATGAATAAAAGATGACAGATGAATAAATTAGGCAATGTAAAGGTAAATGAGAGAGAAGACAAAAAGAAATAGAAACTCAGATGACATTTGTGTAAATGGAAAAGGGGGAGGGGGAAAAAAGGAAAAAATGTTATTATATAAATGTACAATATGTGTAATTGGTAAAATAGAAAAGAAATTTAAAAGAAAGCATATATTAATAGAAAATCAGGGCTGCTTGGATACCAATAGGGGAAATATTGGACAACAAAGGAGAGAGAATGGAGAGAGGAGTAGAGGGTAAGATAGGAGGGGGGAAGGAGAGAGAGGAACAGAAGAAAGGGAAAAGGAGAGGAAGAAAGGGAGAGGAAAAGAGTAGGAGAGAAGGTTAAAAAGAGGGGAAGAAAGGAGAAGAGGGGAAAGGAAGGGGAAGGAGAGAAGAGGAAGGAGAGGAAGGAGAGAGGGAAAGAAGTAGAAAAGGATAGAAGAAGGCATGGAAGGGAAAGAGAGAAGAAGGAGAAGAAGGATTGTTGTAAAATAAGGAAGAAGAAAGGGTAGAAAAGCAACCCCGAACATAATTTAAAAATCTTTTTTTCTGTAGAAAATATATGTATATGTGTGCGTAATTATGAATAAGAGAATGTACATTTACAATATGTTGATAAGAAATAAAATAAAAAACTTTTTTCAAAAAATAATATTTTGGATTATTTATCTTTCAGGAAGAAGAGCAGCTTTATTTAGTTTTGAAGACAATTCTGACTGGGTTTCTCCTCCTATATGCATGCAACATGGTTTCCCTGATCCCAATTTCCTTCCAATTTATGGAGCCTTCTCCAAGCCAAACATACTAGACAGTTCTGCTGAGTATATCTACCAGGTACAGCATGGTGCATTAGGAGTCATGGTCTGCCCATCTATGAAAAGGCTGGCAGGTGAAATTGTGAAGGAATTCACCTGCATTATTTCACCTGCATTATTTTTCTCAAATCCCTATAAATGCTAGGTAGCTAAGTGCGGAAAGGGGTGATAGTGCTTAGAGCACCAGCAAATTGAATTACATATAGCTGTTTATAATGTTCTCCAAGATCCATTTGGCTTAGTTTGGAATGCTGAAATTTTTTCCTCCCCAAAGAAGCTAAAATAAACAAGGGAAAAAAAATTCAAACAGGAGGAAAAGAAACGGAAGGAAAGGCCACTCACCCTCACCTCATGTTGCCAAAATTAAACAGTAAGGCCCTTTGGAAGCAAGAACAATGATGAAACTGCTGCATTTAACCCTCATGTCATCAAACTGAAAAGGAAAAGGATCACGAAATGGAAAGAGAACACCGTGTGGCTCTGCAAATTCAATGGTGAATTTATCAATCATCTGCAATGACTGGAGTCATCCTGTCTTTGTGGCAATCAAATTCTGAGAACCAAGACCTTGGATTTCCAGACAGGAATTCTAGATAAATGCAGATGTGATAGGGCCATTTTCCCTCAGAAATGTGCAAGGCAAAAACACCTGAAAAACATGAACATAAAAGCAGGAACTCAGCAGAGCTGGCTGAAGAAAGTTTTAGCAATAGCATTTAGCAATAGCACTTAGACTTACATACCACTTTATAGTGCTTTACAGCCCTCTCTAAGCAGTTTACAGAGTCAGCATGTTGTCCCCAACAATATAGGAACCTTGGTGGAGCAGCGGACTAAAGCGCTGTTAAGTAGCACTTAAGTAGCACTTAGCTGCCAGCTAAGTTCAAATAGCTGTGAGTTCAAATCTCACCAGGCTCAAGGTTGACTCAGCCTTCCATCCTTCCGAGGTAGGTAAAATGAGGACCCGGATTGTGGGGGCAATAAGTTGACTTTGTATATAAAAGAACACTGCTTGGGGGGGCCGAAAGCCCTACTAAGCAGGTATATACAAAAGTATGAAGGCTATTGCTTAATGCATTGTAAGCCGCCCTGAGTCTCCGGAGAAGGGCGTCATATAAATCGAACCAATAAATAAATAAATAAATAAATAAATAAACAATCTGGTTCCTCATTTTACCAACCTCAGAAGGATGGAAGGCTGAGTCAACCTTGAGCCTGGTGAGATTTGATCTGCCAAACTGCTGGCAGCCAGTGATCAGCAGAAGTAGCCTGTAGTATTGCACTTCAACCACTGCGCCACCCTGGCTCAAGAGAACATTCCCAATTTATATGCTGCATTAAATACATCATTAACAAGCCAGTTACCATAAATGAGGAACATGGGAAGGAAGGAGATAATAATTGGGGATGGCAGTCAAGAAAGGCACTCCCAATATATTACTGGCTCTTTCTCCAGTGACAGTTGAGTTCACCCAGTCTGCAAAAGTTGGGCAATTTGGGACTAGAAAATTAAAAAGTAAGGAACTCTACTGTTTAGACACAGCTTCTAAATAAACCCAAGTTCCACTGAAAATAAGTCCCTGCCCTGCCTCAAAATCTAGTACATTTAAATAAAATACTTAAGTCTTTTTCTCTCTGACCTTTAGATCTGTTTTTCTCAACTCTACCTATTCTTTACCCCTAAATCTCTACTTCCTACTATTTCTTGGTAAGTACAGAGGCATCTGTAGGTAGAAGAGGGTAAAAGAAAAGTCAACTTGGCAGCTACAATTGTGGTTACAACAGCTACAGTGGTGGTTCCAAATTTTTTTACTACTGGTTCTGTGGGCGTGGCTTGGCGGTCATGTGAATGTGGGTGTGTCTTGGTGGCCATCTGACTGGGTAGGCCTGGCTTGGTGGCCATGTGACTGGGTGAGCTTGGCTTGGTGGTCATGTAACTGGGTGGGCGTAGCTGGGTGATCATGTGACTGGGTGGCCGTGGCCAACTTGACGTCACTCACATTAGGGTTAGGATTAGGATGCCTCGCCTCTCCTCACCTCAAAGGCCTCAACGAGATACAATTTCCCTATCTATTTATTTACTACTACTGAACATCCAAAATATACTATTTAATCCTATGTATATATATAAAACCAGCCATCCTTTTTTCATTAAGTTTGTTTTCAGAGGCCATGTGGCACTATGGTTAAAATACAGTGAAGTACAGGTAAAAGTTTCTTCTTTCCAGTCGTGTCCGACTGTAAGGAGCAGTGCTCATCTCCGTTTCTTAGCCGAGGGAACCAGCATTGTCCAAAGACATTTCTGTAGTCATGTGGCCAGTTTGACTATGCACATGAAATTCTGTTACTTTCCCACCAAAGTGATACTATTTGTCTACTCACTTTTGCATGCTTTCAAACTTCGAGGTGGACAGGAGCTGGGGCAAGAATGGGAGCTCACCCCCATTGCACAGCATTCACGTCTCCAACTGAGCTGTCAGCTTTCCAGTTGACAAGGTCAGCATCTTTAACCACTGAACCATCATGTCCACACACTAAAATCCAATACTGCAGGCAAACTGTCATCCATCACACTTAGTTTACTTAGTGAAGAAAGACTCCTGGTTCATTTCTTTTTCCAAGAGTATACTTTACTAAGAACAAAGTGGTTACAGATTAGGGCAGGCAGAATCTGTTGGCTTGGCACAAAACGATGCAATTAACTTTCCCGTTTCCCCTTGCAATCCCCGTTATCAGTCAAAGCCTAATTAAAAATTTTCAGGTGGCTGTGGAAATGGAACCTGCATTCGTGCCTTTCTCATCTCCACATTCTTTTTGCTGAGCTTGTGCTTGAGTGATGCTTCTCATAGTCAGGGCCAGCTCTGCTTCAAACCCAATCCCTTCCCAACAATCCACATTTCAATCTCTCCCTCCTGCCATTGCTGATATCAAGCTGGCAAGATGCAATGCGAAGTAAGCAACAGAATGACAACTATGACATAAACTCTGCCCCCAGCCTGGAGTTCAATTCTGACAGGAATCAAGGTTGACTCAGCCTTCCATCCTTCCAAGACTGGTAAAATGAGGATCCAGATTATTTGAGGCAATATGCAAATGATGCTTTTACATTGTAAACTGCCCAGAGACTCTTGGGTGGTATATAATCTAAGTCAGGGGTGTCAAACTCAATTTCATTGAGGGCTACATCAGGATTCGGTTTGACCTTGGAGGGCCGGGGGTGTGTGGGGTGTGGGCGTGGCCATGGTGGCTGTGGCCATGGTGGGCATGACATGGAACCGCATCTCCACAGACATAGTTTTATAAATTTATAAAAATAGGGAGGCGTACATTTCTGTGATTTTGTTTTTTTTAATACTTACTTGATCTATTTGATCACTTTATGAGAGAGACTAGATTAAGAAATTGACTCCATAGGAAGACTAGAACTTTAATTATTGACATAGGCTAGTAGCAGAATCCTGAAAGCCTGAAAGCTAATATATTTTACTTTTCCTCCCTTTTATAATCTTATGAGTCAAGGATGGCCTCCACAAGTACTCCGGAGGCCCCGTTTTGGGCTTGGAAGGCCTTCTGGGTCACTCCGGAGGCAGCATTTTGGACCTGGAAGGCCTCCTGGATGACTCCGGAGGCCAAAAGTGGTTGCAGGGGAGGGTGCCCCCCCCACACCCCATTTTTGCTAGTAGAGGCACCACTGGTCCTTTGCTATTTCCAGACCAGTCCCATGGACCAGATCTAAGCACCCCACAGGCTGGATGTGGCCCACGGGCCTTGAGTTTGACACCCCTGATCTAAGTGCTATTGTTATTAATTCAACCAAACCTTCCAAAAAGTCCATCCAACCAAATGGTGAAGTGATTTTATATGTTACAATTATTTGTAGAAAAGCAAGATCTCAAAAAAGCCTGGCCTTCATCAAAGCCTGAAATATAAAGATAAAGCCCCTTTGACTCGTGATAACTGGATGGTTCAAGTTTCATTAGATTTAAGACAGAGATGGGTGACATGTAGTAATTGAATCTGTCATTGTTTCAGTTTATTTGACATGGTTGCCATGCTGTTCAAAGGCTCACATATCATAATCTCAGCTTTTATGCAATGGCTGAAGTATGTTCAACTCCAGAAAATCAAGAGTTTTCAGTTTCAGACAGGAGATCATTAGTAAAGATCATTACTAGAGCACGGGTGTCAAACCCGCAGCGTCACATTGCCATCATGTGATGTATCGTGGCATTTTTTCCCTTTGCAGAGCTGGGATGGCCGTGGCCTGCATGTGATGCATCCAGCCCATGGGCCACCAGTGTGACACCCCTGACCTAGAGGATGGCCATGTAGAACTTCGTGGAAAGAAATCAGGGCACGTGCCAAATAGAATATTATTCTAAGAAGTTATGCATAATAATTTATAGCATTTGTTTCATTTTACCAATGTTAATAACACTGTTACCTTAGATGAGACAAATGGAAAATCATTATGATCTTTGCTAAATTTTAAAAGGTTTAGAATCCTTCTGCTTTCTGGAATTGAAGACCAACCAATAACCTCTTGACATATAGAGCACCACAAACTCCGTCCTGCAGTCCCCAATGGCTTCCAACTTTACACTGATAAAATCTAGTGGCATCTCACAAGTTATGGCAACATGATTTTAGCTTTTGAATTCTCCTTGAATTTAAGCAATGCAGTGAGGCAGCTAATGATTCAATGCACCTTGATTTTTTTAAAAAAATGCAATGGCGGGAATTCTACTTACCATTTCTTGCTGATGCCTCAGTGATGAAAAAAAAACACTCTTAGTCTTATTAAACCCAGTAAAATATAGGTTTCAAACCTATAATTCTGTAACTTATACTTTTAAAATCTTTTTTTTAAAACCCAAAAGCATGGCCAGAAGAAGGAAGACAGAGAAGACAGAGAAATTAGAATGACTATCAAGAGATATAGAACTTTTAAAGCCATTTATGGATGAGTACATGTCAAAAACGCAAGAGCACATCCAAAATAGCACATTAAAGCTGGAAACCAAGTTTGATTCACTCACAAGGAAACTCTGGGAAGAAATCAAATGTCTGAAAGGAACATGAAACAGGTGAAAGCCAGAGTAGATTGTAAGGAGCATGGATTGGAGAAGACAAATGCTTTTGTGAAGCTGAACTGGATGAGATAACAACTCTGGAAGCTTGCATTAGAGAATTTCAATTAAGATTTTATGGAATACCTGAACAACCAGGTGAATATATCAGATTAAAAATGGTAAAGGCTTTGGCTCAGTTAATTAATAAAGTGGAAAACGAAATAGAATTTGATCTTGATAAGATATACAGAATAAACTCCAGATTTGCCGCTACAAGTTACCAAGAGATGTTCAAGTTCAGTGATGGTGAACCTTTTAGGGACCGAGTACCCAAACTGCAACCCAAAACCCACTTATTTATCACAAAGTGCCAACAAGACAATTTAACCTGAATAATGAGGTTTTGTGAGGAATTTCAATCACTCTTTCACAACTTGATGGCACTGGATTTCTTTAACAGCACAACTCAGGAATGATGGGAGTGTAGTGCAGTAGCCTCTGGAGGGCGATCACATCCTTATTCCTTCCTTCCTTCTTTTCCTTCCCCCCTCCTCTGATTTCACCTTCCTTCCTTTAATCCTGTATATTATGGTTCGTTATTGTCAGTTTTATTAAAGAATGCTGTGTAGCTTAGAAGCTCTTAGCAAAAATAACAGCAGCTGTTGTTTATAGCTGAAGCTATCCTGGGCTGTTATTTACACACACACACACACCTATTTTTATTCCACTTTCCCTGGGTCCTTGGGAAAGGAATGGCATCTTTTCCCCATCCCTGTCTTTAATAAACCCTAAACCCCGCTCCTGCAGCCTTTTAGCTACTATTGTCCCACCTTGCTTCCCCCTCCTCTTAAAATGAAGCTAGGGAAGAAAGCCAGGAGGGGAGAATCTAAGGGGGAGGGAAGAAGAGACCTAGGCAGATCCCTCTCTGAATAGCCTCCCACCCAGATTTCAACTGATTTCCTCTCCAATTCTCCAACAAACAGACCCCACCCCCGTTTTGGGACTCTGGACCAGTGGGCTTTTATTTTTCCCATTTATTGAGGGAAATTGGATTTTTATAAAAGGAAAGCCAGCCGGCTTCTCCTCCTAGAAGCCCACTACCCTTCCCTCTGCTCCCTGCTCCCTTTCCCCTACCCAACCCCTACTCAATCCCATTTCGGGACAGAGGAGTGCATGCTGGAAATGTGTTAGGGTGATGTGGGAGTATGCCTTCTGATGCACTGGCTCTCGGCCCGCAACTCTCTGTGCTCCTCCAGGCCCGGCTTGCTGAGGAGGGGGGAGCAGGCCTGACACCTCCGCTGCCCCCTCCCATGGCCTCAGCCATCACTGCTTGGCTTCCTTAAAGGTGCAGCACATTTCAAAAGTGGCAGCTCACATCTGGAGGTGTCAAACAGCAGGACAACTGCGAGAGCCAGGCCAGGCCTCTCCACCATCCAACTCACCATTGGGGCCGCTTCTGTTGGGCCAGCCACCCCCCTCCTGCTAGGCTTTTGTGCTCAGTGCTCAGCCGGGGGAGGGGAGTGCTTCCCCATGCCACCCCCTTCTTTCTCTTGGCCCTGCTGACAAGGGAAGAGGAAGGCCAGGTTTAGGGGATGGCCCCCACCCTGCAAGATCCACTCCTGCCATTCTCTCCCTCTTTACTGGCAGCAACAGCAAATGTAGCATGACGAAGGCGGAATGCTATTGCCACACAAAGGCGAGTGTAGGGACGCTTCGCTCCTGCACTGAGGCTCCGCCTATTGCCACTGCGGCAACAGGGCAACAGCTCTTTCATCCCTCTGCCATGTCAGGGTGCCGCAGCAGAGGAGTGAAAGAGCCGCATGGGTCGCATTGTGGCTCCGCATCATAATGGGCTTCAAGAGGAGGAGAGGACCCTGCTTCCCCCATTGTGAAGCATGTGAGTGAAAAAGTTCACTTAATCAATTCCAACTTCATGAGATCTTTTTCTTTCATGAGAAGTTGGAATTGAACGTGATTGGAGCTGGGCTGGGGCGATGGTGTGCATGCCCACAGAAGGGCTCTGCATACTACATCTGGCACATGTGCCATAGTTCGCCATCATGGTTCTACCTCATTTTGCAAGAAGAATAACAAGGGATCATTGCCATTTTAAATACAGGAAATGGAAATGGGCAATGGAAAATATAGATATTATTCTAAAGGAAATTCCAGTCAGATTTTTGAGATTACTGATATCCTGAAGCAGACAAACATTTTATTCCATTGAGATAAATTGGAAGGAGTGATACTTACTTAACATGAGCAAAGATTTAGGCTGAATCAATGAAACAAAAGCTGTTTTCCATGAGGAAGGTATCTTACCTCCTAGTTGTATATTACGAAATAAATCTTTAAGATGCTGAATCATTTCTTCCTGTAAAGTTTTATAATAAATTGCAGTTAAGCCGTCCGTCCCTGGAGCTTTAGCTGTTTTTAATTGTTTTATAGCAAAACTGATCTCCTCCACTGTTATCAATTGTTCCAAACTTTTCTTTTGAGTCGTTGAAATTTTTGAAATTCTCTTGTTTTCTAAATATTCATCTATGGTAATATTCTGTATGTCATCTTTAGCATATAACTTAGTATAATATTCCAAAAAGGCTTTTTTAATTAGATCTTGTTGATAAACTTCTTTGTCAGCATATTCAGTACTATCAATAATTCGTGTCGATGCTTGTTTCCTCAAAGTATACGCCAACCACCTGCCCGGTTTGTTAGCATTGGAAAAGGTATTATGCTTTGCAAATTGTAAGTTAGTTGCCGTTTGGTCTGCTATAAGCATTTGAAATTGATCCTTCAGAAGTTTTATAGCCATTTGCAATTTTCCATCTGTTGGTTTTTGTATCAGTTGTTGTTCTTTCTTTTTTATCTCAGATTCCAGTTGTAGTCTTTTCTTCTGCTGATTCTGCCTGTGTTTAGAGTTCATTTGAATTAGTACTCCCCGCATATATGCTTTACCTGCGTCCCAAACTGTTTCAATAGGGGTACCTTTATTCAGGTTAAATTTAAAAAACTCCTTTAAATGCTTTTTAAGTTCAATTATATTTTTTTCATATCTAAATAGATTCTCATTTACTCTCCAGGATCTTCTTTCTCTTTTGCCCATCTCGATTTCCATCCAGACCGGACTATGGTCAGTCAAAGTCCTAGGAAATATCTTTATTTTCTTTACTTTAGAAAGTAAGTTAGAAGTTAAGAGAAAAAAGTCTATTCTGGAAAAGGATTTGTGCCTGTCTGAGTAAAAAGTAAAGTCCAATTCATTTGGGTTTCGAACTCTCCAAATATCTTTCAATTCCAAATCCTCTTTCAGTTCAAAAAAAGCTTGTGGTAGTTTATTCCCTATTTTGGCCGTAGTTTTTTTTATCCAATCTAGGTTGGATTACTCCATTCCAGTCGCCCATTATTATAATGTTTGAATAATCCCAATCCAGAATTTTTAAATGAAGCAACTTGTAAAAATTTTCCTGTTGTTGATTTGGAGCATATATTCCGACCAACAAGATTGGTCCACTGTCTGTAATAACTTCAATTGCAATATATCTTCCATCTTTATCTACTTCTATAGTTTTAGCTGCAAATCTCTTGTTTCTATATATCACCACTCCATTCTTCTTTTCCAAATTTGAAGCAACAAATTGCATTCCCAATTTTGAATTTATCAGGTATTTCTGATCTTGCAATTTTACATGAGTCTCCTGTAAGCAAATAACATCATTATGAAATTGTCTCAAATAGTGAAATATCTTCCTTCTTTTTTGCGGAGAATTCAGTCCGTTAACATTCCAAGACAAAAATTTAAGTGCCATTTGACCCTGTCTGAAGTTTTGAGAGCAATTGTTGAAGATTCTCTCCTACGGTAGCAATCTTCGGTTTAGCTCCTCCCATGACTTCAGCTTGCTGCTTATCTTTGGGTCTTTTTTCACGCTGTGGCTTAATATATTCTTGCTGCTGTTGCTTCATTTGTTTAGACATTGCTCTGGTTATACGTTGCTCTTCCATTTTGGATGTTGTTACTTCCAAAGCCATCGCCTCCTCTGTGATGGTTTTAGACATTTCTTCCAAAGGAGAAGCTTCAAATGGTGCAAAAGGGTCAACCACAACACCACCTACTGCTCCCATTGACTCTCTTGCCTCCCTTTGTGACTGCCTTATTTGTGCTTCTGTTTCTTGATCAATCTCAGCTTGTAGTTGAACTTCCTTATCTATTGGTGAAGATGTGCGTGGAGGAGGAGAGCCCGCTTTCAAAACGTTATAATAAAATTCTTCTGCTTTTTCAATAGTGTTAAGGCGGTATCTCACTCCTCGCAGCCTCAATATTACACCTATTGGCGCATCCCACCTGAATTGTATGTTCTGTCTTTTCAATTCTGCCACCAAAAATCCAAAATCCTTTCTATCTCTTAACATTTTGGGTGGTAATTCTTTAAAAACTCCAATCTCACTTCCATCAACTTGAACTGTTGTAACAAAGGAATTTTGCAAGATTTCATTTCTCATTCTTCTGTCTGTAAAGTATATAACCACATCTCTAGGCAGTTGTCTTTGTACCGCCACACGAGAATTAACTCTGTAGACCTTGTCCATCTTGCACAAAACCACGTCTGGTTCCACTTTCAACATAACTGCCAAAGCCTCTGCGCAAATTTTCCTGAGATCTTCCCTGGTGTTCTCTTTTACACCTCTCAGTCTGATAGCATATTCCATTGATCGAAATTGCATCATAGTAATCTCATTTTGTATTTTTTGTGTAACTTCTTCAATTTCTATGATTCTTGAATCAGAAGCTCTAAATTTGGTCTCCATCTCTGAGGCAAGATTCTCCACTTTTTTATCAATCTGCAACACTACCTCAGACAGGCCTTTAACCACTGTTTGAATATCTTGTTTAACTGCATCATATTTCTCTTGAACCATTCCTTTAACCTCCTTCTCTGATCTTTGAATTTCTTTAATAATGAGGTCATATTGACTTTCTTCCTTTGTCTGAGATTGCAACTGCGCTGTTTGAGGCTGTTTCTGTTTATGTGTGGGGGAACCCCCCCCCCCGGTTGCTTTGTTGCCATTTTGCCTCTTAAAGATCTTCCTTTTCCACAAACTCTAGCAACTTTTCCCAAAAAGTTCTCCATATTCAATCAGGTCTATAAAAGTCAATTAGTATTTTTATTTTATTTTATTTTATTTTTTGTTACTTTTCTGCCTCTTCCAGCCGGATTTGTTACTTTAAAATGTAGCCGAATACACTGATCAAATTACTTTCGCTTTCAGCTGTTCTCCACTGAAAGCAAGCGCCATTTTTTTTCCCCGTTCTCAGACCCAGATAACTTTCACTTTAAGAACTCTTTAAAATAGTTCAGAAAACTTCCAATACTTGCTGTTTAATAAGAAGTTTCAAATCTTCCTTATTTTTCATTGTTGTTGGTAATGCTGCCGTGCTGTCTTGCTCTGCTTTAAAGCAGAGTTTCCCAGTCGTCCGGAGCTTCAGCGAGTTGGGTAGGGAGTCCCACCCTGTTAACTCCCCAGAAGCAAAAAAAACTTTCTGGGGGTCTCACAGGGGACTCTACCTGTAGCCGCCGGCTCTCCTCACAAGCCCCTCGCGTCTTGGAGTTTTTCGAGCCGTTTCAGTTGCCGAAACGGCTCTTTTATGGGCGATCGGGCTGGCGGTCTTCAAAAGACCGTCAGCGACGGCTCACGGCAACAGCGGAAGTCAGAAAGCTAAGGATTTTTTGATCAGATATAAATTAATTCCAGATCCATGTGGAGAAATGGGTATAGAAAAGAAGTTAGAAAAGAAGTTAACAAGACCCAAAAGGTGGCATTGAAGAAGATGTGGCAGAAAGAAGTAGAAAGAAAGAAGATGTGGTCAAGATAGTTGTACAGGAATGTATTACGGTGCTTAAAGATAGAGATTAAGTCTGTTCCATGGAATATTAATAGAGCAAATGCCCCATCTAAGCATAAAAAATTATTTCACTATTTGAGGAAACTTAATTTGGATATAATTTGTAATAATAATAATTATTATTATTATTATTATTATTATTATTATTATTATTATTATTATT
>WNWU01000042.1:3777947-3811281 GCA_012654045.1 Ptyas mucosa | reverse complement strand
TTATTATTATTATTATTATTATTATTATTATTATTATTATTATTATTTAATTTGTATCCCGCCCTTCTCCCAGAAGGGACTCAGGGCGGTGAACAGCCAGAATTAAAATACATACAATACAAAAATTAAGATAATTAAAAGATATTAAATCAATCGGCCTCCCAATTTAAAACCCCAAAACTATAAAATTCAAAATCCCAATTTAAAACCATTTAGGCTAGGCCGGCTTGCTGGAATAAGTAAGTCTTCAAGGCTTTGCGGAAGGTACGAAGGTCCGGGATCAGTCTTATTCCAGGAGGTAGCTCATTCCATAGGGCGGGTGCCCCCACAGAGAAGGCTCTCCCCCTGGGGGCCGCCAGCCGACATTGCTTGAGTGACGGCACCCTGAGGAGGCCCTCTCTGTGAGAGCGTATTGGCCGGTGGGAGGTTATCGGTAGCAGCAGGCAGTCTCGTAAGTATCCTGGCCCTAAGCCATGGAGCGTTTTAAATGTGAGAACCAATACCTTAAAGCGCACCCGGAAGACCAACGGGAGTCAATGCAGCTTGCGCCCCGTCGCTCCCATAATCACCCACGCGGCCGCATTCTGAACCAGTTGGAGCCTCGGGGTGCTCCTCAAGGGGAGCCCCATGTAGAGAGCGTTGCCGTAGTCCAGGCAAGATGTAACGAGGGCATGAGTGACCGTGCATAAGGAGTCCCGATCCAGAAAGGGGCGCAACTGGCGTATCAGGCGAACCTGATAAAAAGCCCTCCTGGCCACGGCTGTCATGTGCTCTTCTAAAGACAGCCGTGTGTCCAGGAGGACGCCCAAGTTGCGAGCTCCCTCTGTAGGGGCCAATAACTCGCCCCCAATAGCCAGCGATGGCACCAGCTGGCTATATCGGGACGCCAGTATCCACAGCCACTCAGTCTTGGAAGGGTTGAGTCGAAGCCTGTTCCTCCCCATCCAGTGTTTTAAGCCTGTTCTTCCCCATGTGTTTTAAGAAACACATATTAAGAAACAAGACAAGAAATACTTGATAAATAAATGACTAGGAGATGAATTTATATCAGCTGGTGTAAAAAAGATTAATGAAGTTGTTTTATATATAAAACTCGAATTCAAACCTAAGCTTAATTATAGCAGGTGAATATGGTAAATTTGTAGCAGTGGAAATTGAACTTAATGGAATAAAATCAATAGTGGTGGGTGTGTATAGACCAAATGATGATAGAAGCAATATTTTTGATCATTTAATGCAGGGGTAGTCAACCTTTTTATACCTACCGCCCACTTTTGTATCTCTGTTACTAGTAAAATTTTCTAACTGTCCACCGGTTCCACAGTAATGGTGATTTATAAAGTAGGGACAAAACCCCTACTGTCCACCATGAAAGCTGGAACGCCCACTAGTGGGCAGTAGGGACGAGGTTGACTACCACTGATTTAATGGGTCAGTTAGTGACGTTCTCATATTGAAACTGGCTTATGTTGGGGGATTGGAATGGAGTGACTACATCAACTTTGGATAGAACATCCATCAAAGGGGTTAAACCCTCACAGGGTAAATTATCTAAGACTTTCTTTGAGAAGATGGATAATCTAGTACTAATAGATTCATGGAGATATAAAAATGAAGATGCCAGAGAATATACCTTCTTTTCTGAAAGACATAAATCTTTTTCAAGGATTGACATAATATGGATATCGAAAAATCTTGCAAATAAAATTCTGAAAGTGGACATTCTGCCTAAATCTTTCTCTGACCATAATTCTGTGATTTTGGCTTTAAAAGGAAGGACCTTGAGTTTCAATTGGAGAATAAATGAAGCTATTTTACAAAACGAAAAGATTGTAAAAACAAACTGCAGGAATACTTTGGGAATAATTTGGGTAAAGGGACAAACTTAACAACATTATGGGATGTTAGTAAAATGGGTATGAAGGGCTATTTTATACAATACAATCACTTAGAGAAGAAAAAATCCGAGGAAAAGTTGCAAAGGATATTGTTGTGGTCTGCCAGCAGCCCACGGAGCTGGCAGCAGAGTCGGACAGTGAGGAGGCTGAGGAGCACCATGGGCCAGTCCTGTAGTCTGGGGAAGGCTCGGATGAGGGCTCTGCATCAGAGGCAGAGAAAGGTATGTGCTGCCTCTGGAGCCTCCAGAGTCAGACTTCAGCAAGGCAGAGGAACAGGAGGAGCCTGTTCCCAGTGCGTGCATGCACAGAGCTGCCAGAAGGCAAGAACAGCTAAAACAAAAGAGACAACTCAGGAGTAGGGCTGGGAGATGATTGGCCCCTCCCATAAGACTTAAAAGAGGAGCAAAGACACGTGGGCCTTTGCAGGAAGCAATGTTTGTTAATTTGGTTCATCTTAAAGCCTGAAGCTCTGTTTGATTCTGGACTCCGTGTGGCTTTGCCAGTTAGGTCTTTGGCAGTGTGTCAAGGGAGATAAAGGTGGGTGATTATCCCAAATGACCTCTCCTGAAGGACTCTTTATAACTAATTGGGACTCATCTGTGAATGAACAGAATTCACAGTTGTTGCAATAAAAGAGGTTTTTGGGACTACTTGTGTGTTTTAATGACTCAGGAAGCCTAGGTCAGAACAGATATTGGATGACATTAGACAGAAAGAAATTCAGCTGCAAAGGACACATTTAACTAGAAGTTAAATAGAAACAAAATTGACCTATGCAAAACAAAGACATTTCCAATTTGCAAATACAGCAGGCAGTTGGTTGGCATATAAATTAAGAAAAGAAACAGAAAAGACAATGATTGGAAAAATTTGTGAAGGCAATAATGTAATAACAGACAATGAACCTATTAAAAAGTCCTTTCATAATTTCTATTCAAATTTGTATAAAAGACAAGAGATAGATATGTTAAAATAGATGAATATCTTTTAAAATAACAGTTACCTAAACTATCACAAGCCAAGAAACAACTTATGAACGATCCAATATCAGAAGCTAGTAAAAAAATGAGGCCAGGCAAAGTCCCAGGCCCAGATAGTCTCACAAGCCAATATTATAAGTGCTTTGGGGATGAACTTCTTCAACCACTAAAGGACACAATGAATGATATATTACAGGGGGGAAATATACCCCAGATCTGGAAAGAAGCCAACATTGTGTTGCTCCCAAAGAAGGGTCAAGATGTTACAAAGACAAAGAATTATAAACCAATTTCATTATTAAACAAAGATTACAAACTCTTCGCTGCCATTCTGGCAGAAAGACTAAAGAAGTATACACATGAAGCAAGCAGGCTTTCTGCTGAAAAGACAGCTAAAAGATAATGTGAAGACTGCCTTAAATATTATGAATACTTACAATATTATAATGGGGAACAGGCTGCCTTAATATTTTTAGATGCAGAGACAACCTAAATTGGGCCTTTGTGTTTAAGGTGTTGGAAGAAATGGACTTTGGAGTGAATTTTATTCAAGGAATGAAAGCAATCTACATGTCACAGAATGCAAAAATTGTTATAAATGGTGATCTAACTCACTCATGTGAAATTCAAAAAGGAATAAGACAAAGATCCTTTGTCCCCTCTGTTGTTTATTTTGGTATTGCAAGTTCTGAATAGAGGTATTAGACAAGATGATAAAATAAGGGGTATAAATAGTAAGAAAGAAGTTTATAAATTGAGGGCTTTCACTGATGATCTGGTTATATTTTTACAGGATCCATAAAATTATTTTGAATATTTGATGAGGAAATTGAATGAATTTGGGACTTTGGCAGGTTTCAAAATAAACAAACAGAAAACAACCATGCTGATCAAGAATATGCTTTCTCAGGCTTCCGATGGTGCTGTCAGGGCGGTGCAGGGGGAAAAGGACAAGCTCTGTCCTTTACCTCTGATTTTTTCGTATTCAGAGACCCTTCAAAAGTGTGCTGTGCTTGGAGAGCCATGCAAAACAGAGGGGAAGCCTGGAGGTCAGTGAGGCGGTGCGCAACCACCCGCTGGAATGAGGGATCCCTCTTTAATCCGGCACGAATGTGTCCTGTCATTTCACTTTGACATGGCAGACCTGAGGCCATGACCGCTCACAAAAGGATTGGAAGAAAAAAGGTTTCTAGCAGACTATGTCCATTCATGCTTGCGAGGAACTCCCTTACTTGTAGAGATCGGAATTGTCATAGTGAGTAATTCTAAACTTTTTTTTCCGGCAAAACTGAAAGAAGCTCCGATAGAAAACTAGCGGCGATTAAAAGAGGCGAGCCGTGACTCATCAAAATCAATTGCCAAGTGAGGGGACTTAAAAAAGAAAAAAAGACTGATATAAGACTATAAACAGAAGACTGGGAGCGGGAAAGTGCATGACAATGGAGGACGAAAAGAACTAAGAAAAGGCGAAAAGAGGAATCTACACTTTAATCCACATTTTGACAATTGATATGATCACTGGAGGCTCGAAGGAGAGGATTTAAGAAAGGAAATGAACTTCAGCAGCTACAATGGCTGCTGCCCCACCGCTAGCTCCAAAAGAAGAATAGAAGGACAGTGAGTCGATGCGGTAAGAGACTTTCAATTTAAACCAATACAAAAGAACACCCTGAGATTGAAGTGAAAATTAAATCAGTGATAAAAGGAAACTAAGCGGCGAAATTAAGCTGGAGTTATTTCTTATTGTTAAATCATTTATATTGGTGGAGCTATAAATCTTTGTTTTGTTTTTTACCGGGACTGGATTGAAAAGGATTGACAGAATTAAGGCTATTTTACGTCTTTAAGCCTTTGTGCCTTTTACTTTAAAATATTTTTCTCTTGGGATTTAATTTTTTTTCTTTTTTTCCCCTTCTTTTTCTGAAGATTGTTTTAATTTTCTATTTTACTGACAAAGAACCCTTGGATTATATTAGCGGGGAAGAAAGGAGAATGTGTAATACTGCCATCTACTGGACTGGAAACTTTGTTATTCTTTTTACTCAAGTAGCAAGTTGAAACAATTATATTATATTTTTGCTGCAATTCAAGGACTCTGAACTTTCTTGCAGATAAGATAGTTAGAAGCACATCTGAGGAAGTTGGAACTATCTGTATTGTTTATTTAGGTATTCTTTGGGGAAATATCAGAAGTAGGAGTCTGAGGCAGAATGAGAGAGACCTGTTATTGTTTGGGCAGAAGTATTGCAGAAGAAATTGAAATCTTTCTCTATTATTTTTTTTGTTCCTGCTAAGTGATAACTCTCGTACTCTTCCCCTCCTTAAATATCTATAACGATTTTTTTTCTTTGTTCATATATAACCAAGTTGGATTAAGGGGTACAAGTGCCTGAAGATGGATTTTTTATTTTTATTTTTCTCTTTTGTTGGCTATTTGGCTTTTCTTTCTTTTTTTCTTTTAGCTTGGCTTTCCTCTAGCTTATTTTTACTGACACTGAGATTAATGTAAGTCTTTTTTGGAGTGGGTTAGGGTATTGAAGAACCTGAAGAATTGTTTATTTTTCCTTTTCCCCTCTTTTTTGTTATATTCTCCTTTTTCTTGGCTTTTTCTTTTTCTTTCTTTTTTTTTTTTGGCTATTGGTGACTTCTTGACAGAATGAGTAGAAAGGTAACGGCAGTTGGATCTTCCTCAACTATACCCTCCTCATCGCCATCTGGAGGACTATTCAGACGATGCTTCAGCAGGAGAAGGAGAAAGAAAAAAAGAAAGATACAAGATTACAGATGATTCTTCAAGCAGTCCAGAAGATTGAACAACAATTAAAGACAGATGAAAAAGTGGCGAGTATACAACAAATGATGTTGAAATATGAAGAGACTGCAAAAAATTGAGAAAAATGAGGAGCAGAAGGATGAAAAAATTAAAGATATAGACAATAGATTGTGAGAAGTTGAAAGTGACAGGAGTGGATTAATTGGATGGGAGATGGACAGAGCAGAATTTTAACTCAGATTTCAAAATGTAGAAGAAGAGAAAGGAGAGAATCTGGCAGAAATAATGTTAGGAATTTTGGCAGAAGCACTAGAAATTACCAAGGAGAAGATGAGGGATGGCGTAGATGAGATATATCAAGTTTATACGAGGTATGCAATGTGCAATAAGTTACCACGAGAAGTGCATATAAGATTTACTAAGAAATCAATTAAAGCACAAATACTGCAGACTGCCAGAGAAAAAGCACTGAAATATAAGGAGAGAGAAATTGTGGTCCTGAAGCAAATACCAAGAACAGTGAGGGATATGAGGAGAGAATACCAATTTTTGACTAAAATATTACTTCAAAAAAGTGTGAACTGCAGATGGTTGATCCCAGAAGGATTAGTGTTAACATGGCAACTCCAAAGATACAGAGTAGATACAATAGTCAAAGCAAAAGCATTCTATGCAGAATTTTTCAAGGAGAAGGAAATGGAAATGGAATTCCAGATGACAGTAGTGCCAGTAGATTTTCAAGAAGAGGAACTAGCAATGATTGAAAAAGAAGAAGGTGCAGTAGGGGGGATTGTGGAGCACAAAGGACAGCGTGAATTAAGATCAGCTAGAGCAGTAAATCCTACATATAAAGTATGAATATGGAAGAGAGAAAATTGATTTCAATAAACATAAATGAACTTAATTCAGTTGTTAAAAGAAGAAAGGTATTTCACAAATTAGAGAAATTAAAATTTGATATAATTTGCCTTCAAGAAGTACATATTAAAAAGCAACATGAACAGTTATTGGTACATTCAAAATTAGGGAAAAATTTTACATCATTGCCACAATGTAAAAAAAGAGGAGTTGTCTTATATATTAAAAATGTAATACCAGCGGAGCAAATATATCAGACGACGAAGAAAGAATCCTGATGGTGGAGATAATAGATAACAATATGAAAGTTCTTCTAGTAGCAATATATGCTTCAAATAATAATCAGTGACTTCTATAGAAAATTGCACATGAAAATAATTGAATTGGAATATGATAATATATGTATGATGGGAGATTTTAATGGAATAGTAGATGGAAATCTGGACTATAAAGCACATAAAACAACAAGACATAGTAGAAAGATACTACCGAAATCTTTTTTTAAGATGACTGAGGAAATAAATTTAAAAGATGCATGGAGAGTTAGAAATGGAAAAAACAGACAATATACTTTTTATTCTGACAGACATTCATCTTGGTCTAGATTAGATATGATATGAACAACAATGGAATTGACTTTGAACATAGAACAAATTGAGATAGAAGCAAGTACCTGAGCAGATCATAATCCAGTGACAGTGAAATGGAAAGGACAAAGGAGAAGACTTAGATGGACTTTAAATAATATAATATTAAAAGAAAAGGACTTTGCTCAGAAAATGGAGAGAGAATTGGCTTTCTTTTTTAAGGAGAACAGGAAAGAAGATACATCGATGCAAAATCTCTGGGACACGATGAAGGCCTATGCCAGAGGCTTGATAATAGACTATACAAGGAAGAGAAATGTTAAGAAAAGATAAACATACAAAATATATAAAATGGATTTACTGAAGAAAGAAGCATTAGCCCAAGAAATTAGAAGCACTAAACAGAACTACTTTGAGAATGTTAATAAACCAGGAAGATGGTTAGCATATAAATTGAAAAGAGAGAGAGAATCAAGAAAAATAATACAATTAATCTATGATCAAGGACAAAGTAAATTTGGAAATAAGGAGAAGAAAAAAATTATACAGAATTACTATACAAAACTGTATGAAAAAGAAAAGATAGAGGAGGAAAATGTGATACGATATCTTCAAAACGCAAATTTACCTCAGATTCTCAAAGATATTGAAGAGATGCTAGAGGGAAATATAACGATGATGGAATTAACTGAAGCAATTAAGAAACAAAAGAATGGGAAGGCACCAGGGCCAGATGGTTTGCCAGTGGAATATTATAGGACATTGCAGGAATCTTTGAGTCTCCCACTTTTAGAAGTCATGAATGAAGTGATGACAAAGAAGGAAACACCCAAGTCATGGTCTGAGGTATATATTATATTGATCCCTAAGGAGGATACAGACCCACAACAAATCAAAAACTATAGACCTATATCCCTGCTAAATTCAGATTATAAAATCTTTACCACAATATTGGCAGATAGACTCAAAAGATACTTAAATAATTTTATACATTCAGATCAAAATGGGTTTCTGCCAAAAAGACAAATTAGAGATAATATGAGAATAATTCTGGACACTTTGGAACACTATGAAGCCCATCCTGAAAAGCAAATAGCTTTCATATTTTTAGATGCACAGAAAGCTTTTGACAATGTAAATTGGCGATTTATGCTGTTTCAAATGGAACAGATGGGATTTGGCAGAAAATTCATTCAAGCAATAGAAGCTATATATCATAAACAAACAGCAAAAGTAATGATAAATGGAGAATTGACAGATTCTATTGAGATAAAAAAAGGTACCAGACAAGGCTGTCCACTGTCCCCTCTGTTGTTCATATTAACATTAGAAGTGCTAAATAGAAGTATTAGAGAAGAAAAATATATAAAAGGAATGAAAATTCGAAAAGAAGAATACAAATTGCAAGCATTCGCAGATGACCTGGTCTTTATTCTTGAAGAACCACTAACATTGATAACTACACTGATAGATAAAATAGGAGAGTTTGGGAAAGTAGCTGGTTTGAAAATAAACAAAGACAAAATGAAGATTCTGACTAAAAATATGTTGGTAAAGCAAAAAGAAGAATTGGCGGATATATCAAAGATGCAGTCAAATATTTGGGGATATACTTGACAGCAAGATGTAGCACGCTTAAAGAAAATAATTATTATAAACTTAAACAACAGATAGGGACAGATTTGGCCAAATGGGAAAATTTACAGCTTTCTTTGATTGGGATATCAACTATTAAGATGAATATTTTGCCTAGAATTTTATACTTGTTCCAGACAATTCCAATTAGATTGGGGAAAGACTTTTTTGAAGAATTGAATAAAATAGTGTTAAAATACAATTGGCAGGGAAAGAAAGCAAGGATAAAATTAAAGTTGTTACGAGATGCTAGAATGAGAGGGGGTTTTGGGTTACCCAATTGGGAATTTTATTATCAAGCGACAAGTTTGATGTGGATTAAAGAATGGATAACATTAAGAAACACTAAATTATTGAATTTAGAAGATCATGATTTGTTGATGGGATGGCATGCTTTTTTATGGTATAAAGGAACAAAAATACACGGATATTTTAGAAGGCATCATATACGTGAGCCTTTGTTATTAAATTGGGAGAAGATTAAAAAACAATATTATTTGAAAATTCCAGTCTGGGTATCAATGCTTGAAGCATTTTCATATTCAGTAATATTTAGAAGGGAACAAATTGTTAGATATAGTGAAATAATGGATGAAAAGGGTGAACTTGAATTGAAGCAAGAACTGGAAGACCGAGGTTTTAAGATGGATTGGTTTTCTTATTTGCAAATACATTCTAGATATGAAGATTTTAAACAAGAAGGTTTATATAATGTTTTGTCCAATTTAGATAAAATTTTAATGGGTTCTGATGACTATGTAATTAAAAAATTGTATGGTTATTTATTAGAGGTAAAATTGGAAGAAGAACAAGTTAAAGAAACAATGATAGCATGGGGAAAAATTTTGGCCATGGGATTGATTTAGAGAAATGGCAAAAATTGTGGTTGCAAAATTATAAAATGACAATGTCTACACTCTACAGCATATAAGGAGAATTTGTATAAGATGTTTTATAGGTGGCATCTACCCCCGACGAGAATAGCCAGAATGTTTAAAAACAAATCGGAGAAATGTTGGAAATGTCATCAGACTCCAGGATCATATTACCATATGTGGTGGACATGTGCAGAAGCTAAAAGATATTAGACTAAAATCCACACATGGTTGGAAAAAAATGACAAAGAAACACATTAACTTTAAACCTGAGATATTTTTATTAGGGATTCTACCAGAAATGTATAATAGAGAACTGAGAAATTTAATTGTGAATGTTTTAACAGCGGCGAAAATTGTATTTGCTAAAAATTGGAAAAAAGAGAAAATACCTACTGAAGATGAAGTCATTAAGAAAATTATGGAATGTGCCGAAATGAGTAAATTGACATTTGAAATTAGAGATAAACAATATTATTTGATATGGGATTTGTTTTACCAATGGCTAGATAATAAGGCATGGAAATGAAATATGAAATATGAAATTAATGTAATGATAAAATATATGATGCATTTTTTTCTTGTTTTTTCTCATGGGAGTCAATCTTTTTTTAAATAATTGTTAATAAAGGTATATATAAAATTGTCAAATAAGAGAAATTAAATAATTTGTAAATTGTGGATATGGGATTAAGCACAAAAGATTTTTAACCGATCGACACACTTTCTGTGATTGTAATGGATGATGGTTGTTTTATGTTTTGTTATGTTTAAAAATAAAAAAATTCTTTGAAGGAAAAAAAAAGAAAGGAAACAAACAGGTGAAAAGGGAGAATTCAAGAGGCAAGAAGAAATCCTGGAGGAGAATAAGACAGAGCTTTGAAAGATTGATTCAGGAAGATCAGCATCTGGGTAAGTCGAACAATGGTGCATAACGAGAAAGAGAAAGCAGAGCGACATCAGCGGAAGTAAAGACATTGCAGAAAGATAATGAGTGAGCAGCGAGAAGAAGAAGGAGGATTTGTAGTGACAAAGAGACTTGGACATAATATTAAGTGACTAAGCGGAAAAGAGGACAGAGGTGGTGTTGGAATTGAAGACATAAATATTAAGAACAGTGTAAGACTTTGGAAATCCTAAAAGTTACAGTAGAGACTTTGTTCTGGATGGAATATTAAGTAGATTGTCATATTATATTTATTATATGTGGTGATTATTAGGTTAGTAACAGTTTTCTTCTTTTTCAGAATATTTTTATGATATCGCTGTTGCACTAAAATTGTATTCATAAATATATAGATTGGTATTAATAGAAGTTCTTGACTAGCTAGACCAGTGATGGCTAACCTTTTTGCCATTGCGTGCCAAAAACGGGGGGAGTGGGGGGGTCGTGTGCACCCGTGCGCACACCCATAATTCAATGCGCTACACCCCTCACGCTCTGCCCGCTTTTAGCACGCGATGGCACAGTGGGCCCAGTAGGCCTGTTTTTTGCCCTCCCCAGGCTCCAGAGGCTTTCTTGGAACCTGGGGAGAGTGAAAATGGCCTTCCCCAGCCCCCCAGAGGTCCTCCAGAGGCTGGAAACGGTGTGCCCGGAAGGCCAGAAAATTAGCTGCCCAGCACGTGCATGTGCGCTGGAGCTGAGCTAGGGCAAAGCTCGCGTGCCCACAGATATGGCTCCATGTGCCACCTGTGGCACGCGTGCCATAGGTTCGACATCACGGAGCTAGACCATACTGGGGATATTATATTTAATAGTGACTTATTTACAAATACTACATATTAAATCAGAGACATTTATTATAAATCAGAGATATTTAATGTAGTTAATTTAGTTTAATCTATTTTAATTAATTAAATTACTTTATTTGATTGAATATAGAGGAATATAGAGGAAGTATATTGAGTTATCTCTAAGTATATTGTATTATATTATATATTTGTACATTGATATATAGTTATATAGTTTTTCTTTGTTAAGTAAGCAACTAAAGATAATAGAAAACTAGAGTTTAAAATAATTATAGAGCTATAAGTAACATATAGATAACTGAACTAAATTTCGATAAAAGAAAGAAACATAAATTTTTGATCAGGGGAAAAAAGCAGTGGATGGTAATTTGGGAAAAAATCTATAAAATTTTGGGAGAACAAAGTAGAATCTTAAAAGAAATGACTAGTATCACTACCACAACACTGAGAACAGGGGAAAAGGTGGCATCCAACCCGACGGTGGCGACAGCTTCTCCGTCAACTCAAAGAATGATAGAAGGGATGCTGCCTGCTGAAAAATTGAGTTCTAACTTAACTGCTCAATCGATGCAGTCTACCCTGGTAATGATACAGGAAACCATGATGAAGCTTCAGGAGACGATGATAAAAAATCATGAGGACCTGAAAATTGATATACAAACTATGGATAATAAAATGGACTCAATTCAAGAGATTATCAATGTAGGTTATAAAAATATATGCATGGGGTGATTACAGTGGAATAGTGGACAGAAAAAATGATTATGTTTGTAATAAATAAAAAAACCAAAAAAAGGAATGTATTACCAAAAACTTTCTTTGACATGGTTGAAGAACTAAATTTGATAGATGCGTGGAGATTATTAAATCCCAAAGGAAAAAAAATACTTTCTACTCTAACCCACATGAATCCTTTTCGAGAATAGATATGATGTGGGCAAATAGAGAAATAACTAAAGAGCGAGAATAAAACTAACAGACCTTCAGATTGGCGATTCTATTATAAAGCAGCAATCTTAGCCTGGGTTAACGAGTGGATTAATTTGAGAAATAAAAGATTACTGACATTGGAAGGACATGATTTACAAAAAGGGTGGCATGCCTTCCTTTTTTAAAAAAGTTTTTTATTGAAAACATAGTTAAAAAGACATGCATAGACATACGACATATACAAAAATCTTAGTTTTTTTCCAGCTACTTAACAGTGATCCATTTCTTACTATATATTAATATTTACAGATATTATAATATTAACTATTTCAGCCTTTTTCTCCTATTATATTACATTTCTACTAATATGTTAATTGATCTATCACATTTTTCTCTTTCCCTTCTTCATTCCTTTAATTTATTTCTTTATTTTTCAACCATTCATACCAATTATTCCACACTTTATATTTGGTTTCCTCTTTCCCCTGTATTTCTTTAGTTAGTTTATCCAATTCTGCGCATTCCAAGATCTTTTTAATTATATCTTTATCTGGTGGTAATTCTTCTTCCTTCTAGTACTGCGCATATATAATACGCACTGCTGTCAATATATGTAGTACGAGATACTGTTTCTTTAGTATAGTTTTATATTGACATCCCTAATAAAAACTGTTCAGGTTTTCCCTCTATTGAATTCTGAATTATTTCTTCAATCCAATTTTTGATTTTCTTCCAGAATTTTTTCGCCACCAGGCATGTCCACCATTGATGATAAAATGTTCCATAACTGATCTTACACTTCCAACATTTCAGAGAGTTACTGGGAAACATTTTCTCTATTCTCGCTGGTGGGAGGTGCCATCTGTGAAACATTTTCATCTGGTTTTCCTTGTATGCAGTTGAGATTGTTAACTTCATATTGGTTTTCCACATCTTCTCCCACTTCTCCAACTCTATCGGGTAATTAAAATTTTGGGCCCATTTAATCTTTGTTTCTTTCACCGTTTCCTCTTCCATTTTATACCATAATAGAAATTTGTATATTTTATTAATTAGTTTTTGTTCATTCTTTAACAAGATTTTATCAAGATTGGTGTATTCTACTCTAATTTGATCCACTTTCTTTTCTTCCATATATTTCGATCTTATTTGTAGGTATGACCACCATTGTATTTCTCTACCTAAATCCTGTTCCAGTTCGTGTTTTGCTTTTAAAGTTCTCCCCTCATTAACAATATCCCTATATCTAATAATTTTGGACCAATCTAGTAAATTTGGGTGTGTTAACATTTCTTCTCGGGAGATCCAGGACGGTACACCTATGTAGTAATGTTTCTTAACTTTGTTCCAAATTGTTAAGAGTGAGTTCCTAATTACATGTCTTTTAAAATATCCATGAGTACTCTGTTTCCCCCCACCCCATAGAAATGCGTGGGTGGCATGCCTTCCTATGGGATAATAAAAATAAAACACATTCATATTTTTTTCATCATAAGGTACAAGAAGCATTAATGCAAATATGGCAAGAAATCAAGAAAAACATTATATGAAAATGCCTGAATGGGTGTCAACAATGGAGGCGATTCATCCCAACACTATGGATATAAATAAAATGGCCAAATACAAAGAAATTTTAGATTGTTAAGGAAATTTAAAAAGTAGACAAGATTTAGAAAAACAGGGAATAAATATAGATTGGTGGCCTCATTTGCAATTAAAGTCACAATACTTAAAAGATAAAGAAGAATATGGAATTGAATTGGTCCCACAACAATTAGATTTTTGATTGGCCAGGATGAAAAATTGGTAACTAAATTTTATAATTATTTATTAAAATTTGACAGAGTGGAGGACATAGTGAAGGGAGCGATGATAGCTTGGGCAAAAAATGTAAGACATAACATCGAATTAGAGGATTGGGAAACAATTTGGAACAGAAATTATAAAATAATAAAATCAGCAAAATATAAAGAAAATCAATACAAAATGTTTTATCGCTGGTATTTGGCACCTTCAAGATTGGCAAAGATATATCCAAATTTAACCCCAAATTGTTGGAAATGTGGACAAAAGCAGGGTACCTTCTTTCATGCATGGTGATTATGCCCAGAACTGAAAAAAATATTGGAAAAAAATACAAAATTGGTTACAGGAATTAACTGGCGTCCAAATAGAATACACTCCGGAACTGTTTCTTCTGGGGATAACAAAAAAGAAATATGACAAAAAAACAACCTACATTATTCTACGTATAATAATGGCAGCAAGACTAACCTTTGGACAGTGTTGGAGAAACACAAATATACCCTTGGAAGACTTAATAATCAAAAAAGTCTTGGACTGCACTGAAATGGACAAGATGACACTTGAGCTGAAACGATTGATAGATTTGGAATATTATATAATATGGGAGAAGTGGTATAAATGGATTGAGAATAGAATTTTTTTTTAGATAAAATAGGATTGAATTTAGTTAGAATGTATAGAGTATAAGTGAAATATAGTAATATGTCATGTAAATGGTCACGGTTATGCACAAACTTTCTTCTTTTTGTATTTATTAAAAAAGAATATGCTTTCTCAGGATAGTGATATATTGAACAAAAAGTCGGGTTTTAGGGTTGAGAAAAAGGTGAAACACTTAGGGGTTATGTTGACAAATACAAATATAAAACTGTTTCAAAACAACCATGTCCCTCTTTGGAGGGATATTAAAACAGGATTTAAAAAGATGGGATAAATTGTACGTATCACTATTGGGCAGAATCTCTGTAATCAAGATGAATATTTTACAAAAGATGCTTTTTTTATTTCAGACGTTACCAATACTTACAACTGGCAAACCATTTAAACAATGGCAGAAGGATATTTCTAAGTTCATATGGCAAGGGAAAAAAATCAAGAATTAGATATAAGCTACTGCAAGTTGCTAAGGAAAGAGGGAAAAACTTGAATCAGAAGGCGGAAGGAAGAACTTGAATCAGAAGGTTATGTTTGCCATTGCTTTACTTATCAACAACTGAAAGAAAGTTTTAAACTGGACAAAAAGTGCTATGGATTTGACTTTGTTAAAAATGAATTGGAAATTTCATTATGTGGCAACGATGAACATATTATTGCTAAGATTTATAAAATGCTATTAAAATTGAATTTGGAAGATGAACATGTAAAACATTGTACAATTCAGTGGGCAAGGAATCTTGAATATAATGTGATGCTTGAACAATGGGAAAATATGTGGACGAAGGGTTTAAAATTTACATTGAATTATAATCTAAAAGGAAATTTCTGTAAGATGATGTATCATTGATATTTAAGACTAGATAAGGTATCTAAGATGCACGCCCTGATCCAGGGGCCAATAGTGGAAGAGGTTACCTTGGTCCCAAAGGAAGTAGGTTGAAAAGAAACAAACAGAGCCTCCGTCTTCCTGGAAGGCGCAGTGCGGGAGATATATGTTTTTAGGGCTCTCCGCACATCCAAGGTATGGCATTTTCTTTCCAAGGCATGAGAAGGCCGAGGACTAAAATTAGGCAATATGCCTCCTCTACCCTATGGAACCAGGAGTTAACCTTGGGAATGAAGGTTGGATCCAGACGTAAGATTACCTTGTCTGGATGGAAAATGTAGCAGTCTGACCTAACAGAAAGGACCGCAAGTTCTGAGATACGCCTTCCAGAAGTGATAGCTACCAGGAAGACGACCTTAAGGGAGAGATGGTGAAGGCTAGCCATTCTCAGAGGCTCGAAAGGAGGTCCCGTGAGCGCCCTCAGGAACTTAGGTAAGTTCCACGTGGGGTAATGACAGGGGGGCAAAGGTTACTGGCACCCCGTAGAAACCTGCGAATATCAGGATGTAGGGCCAGGGACTCCCTTTCCCTGCCCGTCAGGACTGTGGCAAGGACAGCTACATGACGCCTGATGGTGCTGTGGGCCAGTGTCAGCCTCCGCCTTTTCTGCTTTGGCTGCCATAGTAACAGGAGGGGGGAGAGCTAGGGACCATGGGAGGGAAGCGAGCTGGAGGAGAGAAACGAAACTTGAGAAGAAACGAAACTGTATCTTTGAAGTTGGTATCGGGCAACTGTCGTGGCATTCCTGATTGATGACGCTGCCAGACGTGCTTCCACCTGACCACTGAGAGACCTTTGGATTGGATGATTTACGATGAACAGTGGGAGGGGATGCTTTCTATATGCACTTTTTGCACCTATTGCTTTTAGTTTCAGTTTCCTTGGTTGTGTTCACTTCATTTTCTAGTAAAAGTACCTTTCTCTATAAACAATGGAGTCTGGGTCTTTCTTTCCTGGACTTTGAAGGAAGCACACCTGACATTAAGATGAAACTCAAACTCCAGCCATCCCGGATAAACACCGAGGGGGCTGAAACCAAATTATGTCTGACCAGGAGGGTGAAGAAGAACAGATGGGAGCGTTTGGCTCTACCATGACCTGACTTCAAGCAGAAAAGGAGGCGGCAGAATGGTTAGAAAAAGTTCGGCTGAGAGAGGAACCTGAGGAAGCTCGGTGGTCCAGAGGAGTAGGAAGATTGCCGGACCTGGGAAGGACCCCACCAGGAGTAACGAGCTCCACACCCCGTAAGGGAGAGGCAGTGTGGCTGCAAGAGCAAAAGGAAAGCCTCATGATGGAGCAAGCTTTGCAACTCCTCTGTGATGTTGAAGAGAGCCGGAAAAGTCGTGAATCTTATGGGTTCCCTGTGGGAGGAGACTACCCCAGGAAGGATCCAGAAGAGGCAGCCTGTGGGGGAGAAGAAGAGAAAGGTGGGGAAGAAACATCTCAGGCTTCTGGAGCCCAAATGAGGGATGCAGCAGCCCAGGGACCCCCAGCCTTGCAGGCCCCACCTCGCAGGCACAAAAAACCAAAAATTCCCCCCTAACCGGAAAATATGATGGGAATCCGAAGACCTTGGGGCTCTTCCTGACCCAAATATGGAACCACATGCAAGACTGGGGGGAGGACTACTCATCAGATGCAGCACGAGTGAGATGCTGGAGATCAGTGGCAGAATACACCCAAGTGTTTCGTGAGCTGGCACCCTACTTGACAGGGTGGTCAGAAACAGCCCTACTGGAGAGTTTCAAGGATGGGCTGAATGAGGAACTATATAAAGACTGTAGAGCCGGGGGGTCCCCGACGACTTGCAGAGTTGGTACGTAGTAGCTGAAGATGTGGAGATCGAGCTGGCCCGAAGCCGACCCCGAGGAGGCTGCGCGCGTGACACGTCATCTTCCTTCTACCACAAAGGAGTGCCAAAGATAGCTGGAGGGAGAGCGGAATTCAAACCCAAATCAAAGCCCTTCACGTGCTTCAAATGTGGAGTGAAGGCCATCGAGCCGCTGAATGCTTCTCCAAGCCAGTGCCAAAATCTACCGGCTCAGAACCCAAGAAGGCTGACAAAGCACCCGCAAAAGCTCGTGCAACCGCCCTGAAAGGAGAAGTCGTTGAGTTCGCTCCCCATAATCAGGGTGAGGTGGGAACTCCGACCACCGCAGACAACAGCGGGACGGACTCTGACTCCGACTCCGATGATCTGGTGAGTCATACAGAAAACCCCATGCTTACCCCCATAGAAATAAGGGTGCCATCCACAGGGACACATGCACAGATATTAGCCCTATTAGACTCTGGGTGCATCAGGTGCATAATCAGCCTGAAGGTGGTGGAGAAAATGGGCCTGAGGCTAAAAATGCTAAAAACACCCATTGCATTCTGTCAGTTGGACGGATCGTTTGCAGGAGGGGGCCCAGCCAGCTTTATGACTGAACCCATTGAAATGCAGTTGGGGGGTCACATAGAGACTCTCAGATTTATTGTGGCCCCTTGGCATGGAACGACCCCTCATACTTGGACTGCCCTGGCTCCGCAGATGGAACCCACGGGTGAACTGGAAGATGGTGGTCTTGTGTATTCGCACCGGAAAACCGAGATTAGAGAGGGAACAAGCCCCCCTGGAGGACGGAATAAAACCCGAAAGGGCAGAAGTGGCAATAGGCCACATCGAAGGGGAGGAGAAGATTCCAAAGGAATACTGGGATCTCCGTGAAGTTTTTAGTGAAAGGGCCTCAGATGTGCTACCTCCCCACAGAGCTACCGACTGAACCATTGAAATACACCCCAGGGTGAAGCTCCCTAAGCCTAAAATCTAACCCATAATCCCCCGAGAACTAGGGGAATGAAACTTCATTGATAAAAACCTAGAGCGGGGGTTTATCCAACCAGCCAGACCAAAGGTGGCGGCACCGGTATTGTTCCGGGAAAAGAAAGATGGCTCCTTTCATTTGATAGTTGATTATAGGAACCTCAACACCATTTGCGTGGAAAACGTTTACCCCCTACCGCTCATGAAAGACATGCTAGTGCACTTAGGAAAGGGAAAAGTCTTCACCAAACTTGACTTACAAGAGGCATACTACAGTGTGAGAATTAAAGAGGGAGATGAATGGAAAACAGCATTTAATTGCCCTCTGGGATGCTTCCAATTTAGAGTGCTCCCTTTTGGGTTACAGGGAGCCCTGATGTATTCATGCAATTGATTAATGAAGTACTGCATGAGCACCTGTATAAGGAGGTGCTGGTCTACTTGGGTGACATTCTTATCTACTCCGAGAACTTGGACAATCATGTCAAATTGGTGCGAACTGTCCTGAAAAAACTCAGGGCTGCAGAACTATATGCCAAACTTTCTAAGTGCGAGTTCCACAAAAGCAAAATTGACTATCTTGGGTATCGCATATCGCATGAGGGCATAGACATGGACCCTGGAAAGGTTCGAGCTGTATTGGAATGGGCCGCGCCACGCACCCGTAAACAACTACAGCGTTTCCTGGGATTTGCTTATAGACAGTTTATCCCTTGGTTTGCCAAAATCGCACTGCCAATAACAAATCTTTTGAAAACAAAAGGTGAAGTAAAACCAAAGTCCTCACGGCCCCTTGAATGGACTATGGACTGTCAGGCGGCATTCAAAAAGTTGAAACGGTTATTTGCTGCTGAACCAGTCCTCAAACATCCGAACATGGAAGAACCTTTTGTAGTACAGGCTGACGCGACGTGGCCATGGGAGCAGTACCTCTACAAAATAACGCAGAAGGGAATTTACAACCCTGTGCTTACACGTCCCGCAAACTGTCAGAAACCGAAAGAAGATGGGCCATATGGGAAAAGGAAGCTTTTGCAGTGCGGTGGGCGTTGTTTGGAACAATTGATAACAGTGGAGGAGATCAGTTTTGCTATAAAACAATTAAAAACAGCTAAAGCTCCAGGGACGGACGGCTTAACTGCAATTTATTATAAAACTTTACAAGAAGAAATGATTGAGCATCTTAAAGATTTATTTTGTAATATACAATTAGGAGGTAAGATACCTTCCTCATGGAAAAAAGCTTTTGTTTCATTGATCCCGAAAGAAGAATCAGGTCTTAAGAAACCAGAAAATTACAGACCAATATCTTTATTAAACACAGACTATAAAATCTTTGCAAAAGTACTAGCCAACAGATTGATGCCAGTTATTCAAAAGATAATTCATCATGACCAAGTAGGATTTATTGAAGGCAGATATATGAAAGAGAATGTTAGGCGAGTTATAGACTTAATGGACTATCTAGATAAGAATAAACAGATCTCTGCAGTGCTGGTTTTTTTGGATGCGGAAAAAGCCTTTGATCGAGTGAATTGGAACTTTATAATTAAGACTTTGGAAAAAATGGATTTGGGGGAGCGGTTTATACAAGCAATTGGTGCAATTTATCAAGAGCAATGTGCACAACTTATCATAAATGGATGTCTAACATCGAATTTCAATATACAAAAAGGCACCAGACAAGGTTGTCCATTATCCCCGCTATTATTTATTCTAACTTTAGAAGTCTTACTTAATGCAATACGGGACTCGAACTCTTTGACTGGAATAGCTATAAGGCAAGAGGACTATAGAACTAAGGCATTTGCAGATGATCTGATCGTTACCCTATCACAACCTATGAATTCAATAATTCAGATGAAAAATATTATAGAAGATTATGGCATGGTATCTGGTTTTAGGCTGAACCAGAAGAAAACTAAAATGATTGTCAAAAATCTGACAGAGAGCAAAAAAAAGGAACTGGAAAGAATGGCAGGTTTTGAGATTGTCTCAAAGGTCAAATATTTAGGAGTACAAATCGCAGACTCAAATGCTAAACTGTTTCAAAATAACTATGAGGTTCTGTGGCAAAAGATACAAAAAGATCTGCAAAACTGGAAGAAACTGCAGTTATCATTGCTTGGAAGAATATCAGCAGTAAAGATGAATGTCTTACCTAGATTTATCTTCTTATTTCAAATGATACCGGTGCTTAAATCAGATAAACCATTGCTAGAATGGCAAAAAGGACTGAATAAATTCATTTGGAATGATAAAAAACCAAGAGTCAAACTGAAAATAATGCAAGATACTCGTGAGAGAGGTGGTCTTAAACTCCCAAACCTTCGACTATATTATGAAGCAACTGCATTGATACAATTAAGTGATTGGTTTGGGAAAACTAAGACTGATTTGTTGAACATAGAAAGTCATGACCTTGTTTGGGGATGGCATGCATATCTATTTTATGATAATAAAGTGGACAAAGTGTTCAATAGTCATCTACTTAGAAATGCCTTGTTGAGAGTCTGGAGGAAGCACCGAATTAATTGGGATTACAAGATTCCGTTTTGGCTGGATCTTGCTGATACCATGTGGAATACAAATATTAAGTCACTCGGGGGTTTCTTATATAAAGAGTTACTTTACTTTGAAGAGGGCAGGTGGTGATTGAAGACTTTGGATATGCTGTTGGAAGAAGAGAAATGAAGAAGAGTGATGTCTTACCGACTGTTGACCAAAGGACTCAGAAGATGGCTGGATTTGCAGAAATGGCAAAGATTTCAGCTTTTTTAAAAGATCAGACGCATGAGAAGTATATACAGGAATGGAAATTATGGATTGAGTATGTACAGAATAAGTATCAGACTAGAAAATATTATATCGCTTTTAGCTGAGATGATTATGTTAGTAAATATAGAAAAAAGATATGGAAGATTGAATAATATATATATTGTTTGGGAATATTAGCATTGCATATAATGGAAGTCAAGGGGGGGAGGGAAGAGGGTGGAGGGGGAGGGCTAGGGTGGGGGTGGGATGGAATTATATATTGTTTTTTATATGTATTTTATAATGTTGGGTTGGGGGGGGGAAAGGGGGAAAGTTTGTATTTGTAAAACTTTTTCAATAAAAAAAAAAGACAATTTTGGTGGCCTGCATTCAAAAAAGACATAGAGGCATATGTAGCTAGCTGTCCAGTGTGTGCCTCAGCTAAGAGACCTCCGGGAAAGCCACCTGGTTTACTTCAGAGTGTGGCAAGGCCGAATGCCCCTTGGAAGGAGATATCCATGGATTTTATTGTTGACCTACCTGATAGTGAGGGGTGCACGGTTATTTGGGCAGTAACAGATTTGTTTTCCAAACAAGTGCATTTCATCCCCTGTTCTAAAATCCCTTCAGCTAAAACCCTGGCAAAATTGTTTATTCGTCATGTTTACCAATTACATGGAGCTCCAAAATGCATAATCTCAGACAGGGGCTGTTACGGGGTTCTGTTTGCTTTTAATCTTTATTTCTATGTGCCTCTATGAGGTGTTTCCGGTTCCTGGGTGTTCCCTTGGAAGACGCTTTATAAGCGTCATTAGTTACTTTTACATTGTTAATAAAAGCTTATCCGAAACATGGTGTCAGAAGTGGTTTGGCTCTGAAAGTTGAGCGTTTGAAGTAAGAAATATAGCTGATAACATGGCTGATAACATACCATTGCCACAACCCATGCAAGTGAGTGATGACTCTAGCACTAATTGGGAAAATTTTAGGGCAGAGTTTGAAGATTACTCTTTAGCGACAGGCCTAGATGATAAGCCGGCAGCAGTACAAGCTGCCATATTAAGAAAATTGATGGGTGCAGAATGTCTTCATATTTATAAGCATAGTTTAACTCTTACAGAAGAACAGAGGATTGATACTAAGGCTATTTTGGACGCTTTGGAAGCTTTTTTCAGACCGCATAAGAATGTTATATATGAAAGATATCTTTTTGGCAGCTGCACGCAGGAAGAAAGAGAGATGATAGATGCCTTTGTAACATGCTTAAAGGAAAGGGGGTCAAGTTGTGACTATGGGTCCCTGAGAGACGAACTCATCCAAGACAAAATAGTTTTGGGAGTTGCCAAGGAAAGTACACGCCGCCATTTATTAAGAGAACATGGTTTAACTTTGCAATTAGCCATAGAAATATGTCGGACTATTGAACTTACAGATAAACGGCTGATGGCGTTGGAGCGAGATAAACAGACCAACTGTGTTAATGTAGCTTACAAGCACCAGCCAACCGTGAGGAATTGTCAGCAACAGCAGCAGTTTAAACAGAAACCTCGCAATTTGTCAGCAGATAACCACACACCGTGTAAATACTATGACAATGTGCATGCACGTGGGAAAGATCGGTGTCCAGTGTATGGTAAAACCTGTAGGGTGTGTGGGAGGCTGAATCATTTTGCTGGGGTGTGTCTGGCAGCAAGGAAGTTGCATATGGTCGAGCAAACGTTGGATGTAGAGGATGTATCGCTGTTCACCACTGATGCGATTTATACAAAAGAATGCATTGGTGCAGTACATTCAAAGGGCAAAAAGTGGTTTGTTAATCTTAAATTTAATGATATAACTCAATCTTGTCAGTTGGATTCGGGGCAACATGCGATGTGATGAGCCTAAAGGACAAAAGGAAATTGGCACCTGAGACACCCCTTCAGCCTAGTAGTGCCACATTGAAGTTATATTCGGGGGAATTGATGGAGTCACTAGGCTTATTTTATACAGAGTGTAGCATACGTGGGGTTACTCATAAATTGGAATTTGAAATTGTGGATGTAGATCAAAAGCCGTTACTGTCAGGCTCAACATGTGAGCGTTTGGGACTGATGTGATTTACCATTCCGAGGGAGTTACATAATGTTGACAAAGCCTTGGGGAGGCCATTGATAAAGCACCAAGTCCTCCAAGTTTATAGGGAGGTGTTTGAGGGCCCTATTGCATCTGTGCCTGGAGAGGTTCATTTCCAACTTGACCCCGCTGACTCTCTAGTACAAAGTGCACCGCGTAATGTCCCTATAGCCATTGAGTCACAGGTTAAAGCACAGTTGGATAAATATGAAGCAGAGAGAGACATATTGTTTCAGTAGCCGAGCCAACCGACTGGATAAGTAATATGGTGGTGATTAGGAAGTTGGAAAAGATCCGAATTTGCATCGATCCTAAGTTTTTGAATATGGCCTTGAAACGATCGCACTACCCAATGCCAACGTTAGAGGATGTTTTGCACAAGCTGCCTAAGGCACGAGTTTTTACACTTGTTGATGCCAGGGATGCCTTCCTACAGTGCAAACTGGACGAAGAGAGCAGTTATATGACTACGTTTTTGACTCCTTGGGGCAGAAAGAGGTGGCTTAAACTGCCCTTTGGTGTTTCTGTAGCACCAGAAATGTATCAAAGGAAGCAGCATGAATTATTGAGTGGCCTCAGCGGAATTGAGCCTATAGCGGACGATATTCTTGTAGTTGGGTGTGGCAACACTGATGATGAAGCGGAGCATGATCACAATGGAAAATTAATGGCACTATTGGAGCAGTGTAAGCAGGTGAAGCTGAGGCTCAGCGTTGTGGAGGTGAGTGTTATCTCAGTGGCTGGCAGACCACGCTGTGTAAACAAGCACTTCCGCAGAGTCTTAATCTCATTAGACCTTATCTCAAGTATGCAAACTCAGGCACGTAGCATTGTGTGACACAGGAAGAGCACGAGAGAAAAACGAGGTGTTCACGTGAAAATCATGAGCCTTCTGTAACCAATCAGTACAAGTAAACGATGATTAATGTTTTGCCATGGTAGCTGTAAAATGACAATAAAAGGGAGCCTTTTGGATGGAGTCAGGGTGCCTTCCCCAAGGTGCCTTCCCACCGAAGTGCCTTCCCCAAGGTGCCTTCCCACCGAAGGGCCTTCCCCAAGGTGCCTTCCCACCGAAGGGCCTTCCCGTGAATCATCATCCTGCCTACGCGTCTTTCTTCATCGAAACAACATCTGGTGACCCCGACGTGATAGACGTGATACCTCCTATGCTCATTCGGCCGGACGAGCCCAGGTGCACCCAGCGAACTTCGCTCTCAAAAATTTTGTGAGTATGGGGGGGGGGAACTCTCAGTTCAGCAGAAGTTTCATGCACAAGAACTGAGGAAATTACTTAAAAATAATGGAATGGCAGGAATTAAGTTAAGTGAGTTAGAGCAATTAGTACATGAAATAGGTTGTCAATGCCCATGGTATCCTGAAAAAGGAACCTTGGATTTGCATGATTGGATTAAAATTGGAACTCATTTACACTCACCGCCACGAGCAGAAGTAAAGCATTTGTTGCTGTGGCAGAAATGTAAGGAAGCAGTAGAGGTTATGGGGACTCATAAACTCAGGGCACCGTCACCATCTCTCTCTCTGTCTTCTGATCAGGGGTCTGCTCCCCCTCCGCCTTATTTTCAGCTGACTTCTCTGGCTTCAACTATGCTGCAGCCAGTAGAAAGTAGCTCCCCGACAGCTCCCGTATCAATTTCTCCTTTACAGGAGACGTTTTCAGCTGTCAGAGCAGGGTTTAAGGAAGAACAACAAAAAGGAACTCTCACTGGGGTAGAAATTGCACAGGGTCTCCAAGCTTTTCCTGTCATACAGACAGTTAATCCCCAGGGACAAGCTCAATATCAGTGGAATCCTTTGCCATATCAAGATTGGAAGGATTTGTTTCACATGCTTCTCACACCAGCACAGTATGTTGTTTGGGATTCAGAACATCAGATGGAAGCCTTAGCAGCTGCCTTAAAACAAGGAAAGTCTGGTAAGCCCAAAGGCAACTGTTTTAATTGTAACAGACCTGGCTATTTTAAACAGCAATGCAGAGCTCCTGATGGTGGAGCCCACAAAGGCAATGGGCCAGGAGGAGGTCAAACATCTAGACCAAAAACTGTTTGCCATAAATGTAAGAAAGGGTTTCACTGGGCAAATCAGTGCAGAAGTCATCAGTTTTTTCCTGGTGTTGGAAGGAAAAAAGAAGCCTTTCCCTTTAAGGATTGTTGGAAGGCAGAGCTTTCCCTTCTTAAATTCAAAACTCGCGGCTGGGAGATTACTTAGAAATGATTGGAGGTCAGCTGCTTGAGAGCAGAATTAGTTTATTGTTTTTAGAAGGCAGGCAAGAAACAAATACAAGCCTGTTTGAACTGTAAGTATTCTTTTTAAATCCTAAAACATATTTTGATTTTCTATATGACTCTTTAAAGTCTTTTCAAATTCTTTTGATTTGGCATGTGAATCCTTTGGTTTGTGTGTGTGATTGTTTTATGGTGTTGAAATCCTGATTTTGTTTGTGATTGAGTTTTTCTGTCCTGGATCTGATAAATAATTGTTTTATAGTCTACTCTCTATTTTCCCTAGTCCTTTGTCGTTGTTCATTCCCTATAATTATTCAGCTTGCTATTGCTGTGTTTTCTCCTTTACCTCATGTGTTTAAATTACTTTGGCTTGATTTCTTTTCCTTTTTGAATGTTTGTTTTTCTTTCCTATGTCTCATATTTGTTTGAATGCTGCAAGCCCCTGTAATTTTGTCTTTCCTTTGTTGTGGAAAATAGGGTGGTTTCAGCTTTTTAATGACTCATTGATAAAGGTGGGGGCTACAACTCTGTTTGAGTTTCTGCTTTTGCATTTTAACATAGCACCTCTGCGGTTTAACTTTTTGAACTGCAACTTTCTCAAGTCACAGGGGCCCTTCAGAGATCTTCTAGGCTGACCCCGTATTATTTCACTCTTATAATCAAATTTCACTTTACATCCTTCTTTTATACAAATGGATGATATTTTAATTGCTGGGCCACAAATTCCTCCCTACTGAGTGAAACATTTAACACAAGATCTAGCTGCATATGGTTTGCAGATAGCACCAGAGAAGGTACAGCTACAAGAGCCATTTCTTTATCTAGGTCATAAGCTATTACAAACATATTCACATCCACAAATTCCTCAGCTAAAGATAGAGGATAAAATTTCCTATGTTCAATTAAAGCAACTTTTGGGTTCAATTAATTGGTTGCGACCATACGTAGGTCTTCCTACTAATATGCTTAGTCCTTTGTTTGATGCATTAAGAAATAAGAAAGATCCAGCTGAGGTGATCACATTTACCCAAGCTCATAAAGCAGTCTTCACAAAACTTAATGAAGCTTTGAAATTGGTTTGGGTAGATAGATGTCAAGAAAATCTTCCCTTGTTAATGATTATCATTCCAACTGCAAAACAACCTACAGCAGTATTAGCTCAGGAATTCCAACAACAAGGTAAGCCTAAGCCTTCTTTGTTAATAATTGAATGGCTATATCTTTCACATAGCCCTAGTCATACTATCAGTGTACAAGCACAAATGTATTCAGAGTTAATTTTTAAGGGAAGGGAACGCTGCAAAATTCTTCTAGGTCTCGATCTTGTTAATATAGTAGTTCCCTTGCCATTGAAAGAATGGGAACGCATGGTTAGCTTCTCCTCTCTTTTGCAAGCAGCGCTTACTGATTACGTTGGGAAAGTCTCTTATCATATTCCTGCAGATCCGCGCCTGCTTGCCTTTAATCAGATAACAATCATAGTTCAGCATGGTATCTCATTAAAACCTTTGGTGAATGCCCTCACAGTCTTCACTGATGGGGGCCCAAAATGGGGCGCAGCTGCCTGGCTTGAGCATGGACAATGGGTTACTAAAATCACACCCCCACAAAAATCTGCTCAGCGTGCAGAGGTTGCAGCTGTAATATTGGCTTTGCAAACCTTTCCAACTCAAGACCTTAATATTATTTCAGATAGTCAGTATGTTTGTCAAATTGTCACCTCCCTCCCTGGTGCATATGTTACACCATCTTTGGATGAGGATCTCTTGTCCCTCTTTTTGACATTGCAACAGCTTTTGCATTTCTGAAAGAATCAAATTTATATTGCACATATTAGGAGTCATCAATCTTTCCCAGGTATGCTATCAGAAGGAAATGCTGTTGCAGACACTGCTACAAAGCAGCATGTTTTAGCTGTAACTCCCTGGGAGAATCACTCTATGTTTCATCAAAATACCAAGGCTCTAGCGAAACAATTTCACATTCCTTTAGACCATGCTAGAGCGATTATACAACAATGTCCTCAATGTTCTCAAATCACCCCATCTCCTTCCATTGGGGTGAATCCGAGAGGGCTTAAAGCAAATGAACTTTGGCAAATGGATGTAACTCAATATCCTTCTTTTGCTCCTTGGAAATACCTTCATGTAACCATTGATACTTTTTCTCATTTTATTTGGGCTACTCCTCAGAAAGGAGAGGCCACTAAACATGTTGTTAATCATTGTATTCGAACATTTGCTGTCATGGGCCTACCTTCTACGTTAAAAACAGACAATGGCCTTGCATATTGTAGTCACTCCTTTGTTGAATTTTGTGACACATGGCAAATTGAACATCTTTTTGGCCTACCTTATACAGGACAAGCCATACTGGAGTGTGCACATTTTACATTAAAGTCTGCTTTGGATAAACACAAACAAACAGGAGGGATTCCTATAAGTCTCCCTGGTAAACAGGAATGGTTAAATAAAGTTCTGTTTACTCTGAATCATCTTAATATCACAAATTTATCAACTCCAGTAGACAATCATTTTGGAAGTAGAATAAGTCATCCCCAGCCACAGGTAATGTATAGATTATTGCCTAATCCCGAATGGCATGGACCTGTTCCCTTATTGAAATGGGGACGGGGATATGCTGCTGTGCTTGCTCCTACAGGACCAGTGTGGATTCCTGCTAGGTGCGTAAAACCATAGAAAGATGGCATGGCACGAAGGATTGAAACACCCGATCCTGAACTTTTCACTCAGCCTGCAGAACCCTCAGCAGGATCGGGACCGAGCACCTCGCCAGGCTCATCAAGTGACCTGGGGACAGATTAAAGTCCTTTCTGTTCAATCCAAAAACTTGCTACTGGAAAGGAATATACCACCGACCCCAGAGAACTTTTTAGTAGCAGCTTTTTCTTGTTTAAATGCTAATTCTGTAACCATTGTAATGTGTATTATTTTTATGTGTATTTTCCCTCCTTGCGCGGCTACGATGACTTTGCAACATGGAATTCCAGAACAAGGTCTTTGGGATCAAAATTCCTATATCTGGGATGTGCAGAATTTTTCTCAATTAATAGGTAAAAATGAATGCTGGATTTGTATGCACGTTCCCCCACATGCCACAGGAGGACTTTTAATACATGCTGTTCCTTTTAATGAAACGAAATGGAAAACTTTCACTTGGAAGGATGGGAGTGTTAGAGACACTAAGACGACTGGCAAGAACACTATCCTAGCCATTGGAAGCAGATTTCAGGAAGTAGCAACATACTGTTGGGAATTCATCAATACTAGATGTGAATCTGTGGACGTTGGAAAGTATCCTTATTGTAACACAACATTTATTCTTAGCCCTGTTATGAAGAGAAACAATTCTTTCTTGAATGGTACCCTATATGAACATTTACATAATTTTACTTACTATGGATGTACACACCAGATATTAGGGTGTCCTACAACATGCCCATGTCCAGGATCAACAGATGTTTTAAGGTGTAGTGGGTTTTTCCTTTCTACTGCAGCGGCGTCTATGGTCGAACAGACCCAGTCATCAGACGACTTAGCAATTCCGCCTTTAAATAATGTTTGGATGCTATGTGGTAGAAGGGCATATCAACATATTCCTGCATGGTGGTCTGGTTGTTGTACTCTGGGATACATTGCTCCCTCTGTAGTGATATCTGATCATTTACCTAAAGGACAGTTAAGGAACCATCGAAACATAGATGTTCAAAATCCCATTAATCATTATACTGCTACCATGTTAGCAAGGGGTGTTCTTCCTCCTTTAGGAGTAATGATGAATTATAGAGTTTTGCATATTGGACAACTGCATTGTTTAAGGCTACTGTCCATTCCCTAAAATTGATCAATGAAGAGATGTCACAAATTAGAGATATAGTGTTGCAAAATCGTTATGCTTTAGATATCATTCTAGCCGCCAAGGGTGGGGTATGGGCTTTAATTCATTCACATTGTTGTATGTATATTACTGATCATAAGGCAAATATTTCAGCTACAATTGAACACATGGAAAACATGATTGCAGATAATCCAATTGGATCTACTATTCCACAATCTTCATGGGAGTGCTTATGGTCTTGGCTCCCAGATTTTGGATGGGTACGACAAATAGTATCCATTATTATATTAGTCATTATTGCTTTAATTTGTTGTTGCTGTTGCATACAATGTTTGCCTGGGTTATTAGCGATATTTTGTCCAAGAATTCGGCCCTCCAAATCTGAAATTATGTATGCTTGCAAAATCTTAAAAAATTAAAATTAAAATAAAAAAGGAGGACATGTGGAGGTGAGTGTTATCTCAGTGGCTGGCAGACCACGCTGTGTAAACAAGCACTTCCGCAGAGTCTTAATCTCATTAGACCTTATCTCAAGTATGCAAACTCAGGCACGTAGCATTGTGTGACACAGGAAGAGCACGAGAGAAAAACGAGGTGTTCACGTGAAAATCATGAGCCTTCTGTAACCAATCAGTACAAGTAAACGATGATTAATGTTTTGCCATGGTAGCTGTAAAATGACAATAAAAGGGAGCCTTTTGGATGGAGTCAGGGTGCCTTCCCCAAGGTGCCTTCCCACCAAAGGGCCTTCCCCAAGGTGCCTTCCCACCGAAGGGCCTTCCCCAAGGTGCCTTCCCACCGAAGGGCCTTCCCATGAATCATCATCCTGCCTACGCGTCTTTCTTCATTGAAACAACACAGCGTAAAGAAGCTACATTTAAGGTGCGAGAAGTCCTTTCATGGACATATTTTAACATCACAAAGGTTAAAAGCGGACCCAGACAAGATCAGAGCTATTGTGAATATGCCACCGCCTACTAATGCTAAAGCAGTGCAGAGATTCATTGGCTTTGTAACATATCTAGCAAAATTTTTGCCACACTTATCTGAGGGTGTGTCAGCCATTGAGTGTTGGATAAAGACGCAGTTTGGCACTGGCTAGCTAAACATGACCAGGCAGTGCAAAAGATAAAACGCTTGGTTACTACCGCTCCAGTATTAAAATACTATGATGTCACAAAGACGGTTACTGTTCAAAGCGACTCAAGTAAGAACGGTCTGGGATGCTGCTTGTTACAAGAAGGTCAGCCAGTTGCATATGCGTCCAGAGTGCTTTCGCCAGCAGAGTTAAACTATGCTCAGATTGAGAAAGAATGTTTAAGTATCGTATTCGCGTGCCAGCGTTTCCATTGTTACCTCTATGGTAGAGATATAATTACAGTTGAAACTGATCACAAACCGTTAATAACTATATTCAAAAAGCCTCTTCTGTGTGCCCCTAAGCATTTGCAAAGCATGACGTGAGGTCTCTGGAGACATGGCATGGCACGAAGTGGTTCGGCAGGCTGGTCAGGAACTCCAGATGAAGACCGAATCTGATGGGCTGGAGGACCCACAGGTCTGTTGTTGTCTGTGTCCACTGGTTTGCGAAGAGGCTCAAGTAACCTCCTATTGGGGGAGGCAACGAGTCATTTTTATTTACGGAATTGGCGTCCGCCAGTTCCACAGAGGGAGCGTCTCTGATTCCCGCCCTGTCTGCCCCTGTAACGAAAGGACTGCCTGTCCTGTTGCCTAAACTGACCTTGCTGGTAGGAACGTTGTGGCAATTGGTTCTCTGGATAGTTAAAATGAATTGATTGCCTGCGCGAATAAGGAGTGGCCCTTCTATCTGCCCTTCTGGTAATGGAAGGCAAGATCTTGCGCCTATGCTTGTCCTGTATGAGGAGAGGATCCAGGGCTGACCCAAATAAGGTGGTTCCCCTGTACGAAGCTGAGGCCAGGCGCCACTTTGCCCCAAGATCAGCTGACTAAGATTTAAGCCACAGAAACCTTCTGGAGGTAATGGAGGAGGCTAGGGCTCTAGAACAGTATTTCGCTGCATTGAGCATGGCGTCAGCAGAGAACTGAGTGGCGGCTAGCATATTATTAAGGTCCTGATGGACCTGGATCTCCGAAGGAGGTAATTTGGCCTGCAACTGCTGTATCCAGAGGATGGTTGAGCGATTAAAAAACAATGCTGCAGTAGCAGCATTGATGGCACATGGGGCAGCTTAATGGGTATTTTTGAATGAGGCCTCAAATTTTTTATCCTCTGGCTTGAGAGCCTCAGAGGGATCTCCGGTTGCATAAGGCGCTGGAGATAGTAGGGCCGCCACTGGAACATCTACTGTAGGAACCTGTAGTAGTTGACTGAAGGAAGGAGCCATGTTATAAAAAATTTTATCTGAAGTACTGGGAGTGGGGAGGATGGAAGAGCTATTCCACTTATTTTCTACCACGTCCCCAAAAAGCTTGGGGGCTGGTATGAACAACTGTTTTAAAACAGGTTCTGAAAAAATGCCATGGCCTTTCCCAAGAGCAGGACCTTGGTCAGTAGGAACTTCTTCTTGAAGTCCCGCTGTGACTATTGCCTTGTGTAGCAAAGATTTAAAAAGGGCAGCCGGAAAAAGACCAGTGAACGCCAGTGTATCTGGTAAGGCCGAATCCTCATCCTCAGACAAGTCAGGGTCTCTGATGGGCTTATCTCCAGACACAAGTTCCCCACTGCCCTCTGAAGGAGAAGGGGAGTGATGGGAACATTCAGTAAGACTGGCTTGGGATGAGGAATGATCCTGCTTACTGAGATACTCAGAAACTAAAGATGAGGACCTATGGCTGCGAATGCTTGCAGCAATGCCAATAGAAATGGCTTTGGATATTAATAACTGAACATTGTCTGGTAAATTGTCCAGTTTAATCTCAACAGGATCTGGAGCCCTGCTGGATTTTGGGGTTTCAGTATGAGAATCACAAATAAATGGAATGGGCAATTTAGGTGGTTCCCTGGCAACAAACAGCTCTTGTGCTTCAGGAGTAGTGGGGCTTGGAGAAAGTCTTCCAGCTTCTTCCTGAAGGGAAGGCTGGGGTGAGGTTTGATGAGAAACCTGAGATGACTGAGCAACAGGTTGATCACTGGACCTGGACATAGTTTCTAATTGAGATTGCTTCTTGTCTGCAATAGAGAACTGTTTCTCCAAGGCTTTTTGTCTGCGCTCCGCATCCTTTAATTCAGCGCTGGACTGATGAGACGCCCTGCGACCATGATTAGATTTGCAGGTAGCCTTCTTGTGGGTGGTAATCACAATATTGTCTTGTGATCTATCTGTCATGACTGAAATACAGGGCAGATCCACAACAAGCTGGTGTAAATAATTTAGCTATGACCAGCTAATTCAAACAGACAGACAAGAAGAGTCTGCTGAAGGCTTACTCAGGGCGAATCTGAGTGCTGCCTGCACCTACCCGCCCTGCCCTGCCCACGTCATGCCAGGCCCCTTCAGTGGCAAAACTTGCCAAATTGCAGCAGAAGAAAAACAGGTTTTAAACAGATACCACTAGGGATTGCAGAAGTCCGGAGGTTGATCTGTTGTTGTGAGACAAAGACACAGCCCTGGACACACCTCCTGGCAAAGCTTAGCAATGGCCACCCCCTGACTAGGCACTTCTGCAGAAAAGACTTTCAAATAGCCTCTCAAAATGGCCGCCACCAGAATCCAAAATGGCCACCGAAGCTCAATCACGCCTCGTGGTCTGCCCAAAATGGCCACCGCAACTCAAAAGGAAGGGAGAAGGCTCCCAAGGCACCAGGCCACCCCAAAAATGGCAACGGAGTCAGCCGCAGCGGAACGCAGCAGAACACTTCTCCCCTGAGAAGGCTCCAATCCAATAACCTGCTGGCGGCGGCGGTGGTATCAGTGGTGAATTTCGAGCCGCCTCCCA
>WNWU01000042.1:3747263-3777937 GCA_012654045.1 Ptyas mucosa | reverse complement strand
AACTGGTAAGGCCTATTAGGCATGGGCCCCAAGGGGCAGCCACCCCCTTTTTCGTACTAGTGACGGCTTTATCAGCCTAGACTGATGTGGCCAGCACACTAACCCCCAGAATAAATTATAAATAAATAATAAAAACCCATAGTTGGTTCAAAAATGAGTTGAATGGAGAGCAACTGCTCTCAGACGGACTGAGTCGAAAACTGGGACAGGAAGCAGAGACATAGAGGCGTGGCCACAAAATTCTGACTCAGTCTCCTGACAGATTGGACTCCATTAACCCATTAATGATCCACTCTGCAGCAGGATAGGAGAATTTGGAACTTTGTTATTATATATGTTGACAGCAGTAAGACTATTGTATGGACAAAGATGGAAGAACACTTCGATTCCTATTATGGACGAATGGTTGCAGAAGTTGATGGAGTTGGCTGAAATGGCAAAATTGACTACTTTGTTTAAGAAAATAACATAAATATTTTTGTTTTCACATGGAGACCACTTTTGAACTTCGTGCTTGAAGTGGAAAAGAATAAAACTTTGATTTTGGGTTTTATTCAGTAGATCAATAGATCTTTACAGAAATGGCTTCTTCATATTATTATGAAAAAGCAAACGCTTGTGATTTGATGTCAATGCCTCATTTTATTGCAACAGAGAGAGTCAGAAGCCAATGTTTCTTTTTCTCTTTCTTTCTTTCGTTCATTAAGCATGTGTTAGGTAACAGATATAAGTATAAGCATGATTATGATGTTTGGATACGAATAAAAGGGAACATTAGGACAGGGACGGTAGGCACGTCCCTTAAAGACCTCTTAAGAATGGGGTGAGGTCGACAGGAGACAGTCTAAGGTTAAAGTTTGGGGAATTTGGGGAAGAAACACAGAGTCAGGTAATGCATTCCAGGCATTGACCACTCTGTTCCATTTTGTGCAATCAAATTTGGAGCAGTTTACCTTAAATTTGTATCTATTGTGTGCTCATGTATTGTTGTGGTTGAAGCTGAAGTAGTCATTGACAGATAGGACATAATAGCAGATAATTTTATGTACTATGCTTAGGTTGGACCGAAGGTGGCGAAGTTCTAAATTGTCTAAGCCCAAAATTTCGAATCTGGTGGTATAAGGTATTCTGTTGCGAGTAGAGGAGTGGAGGACTCTTCTCATGAAATATCTCTGGACTCGTTCAATTGTATTATTGTCTGATATGCAGTGCAGTTTCCAAACAGATGAGCTGTATTCAAGAATTGGTCTAGCAAAAGTTTTGTATGCCCTAGTTTGCATTACAATACTTATCCTTCCTCACTTCTCTTCCCCCTTTTCTTCCCCATTGCTTTTCTATTTCCTTTTGTATTTTACAATATTTTATAACTCAATAAAATGTTAAACTGAAAAAAAAATGAAAAGCAGATGGCTCTAGCTACAAAACGACTGCCCTCAAATGTTTGGTTAGAACAGTGGTTCTCAACCTTCCTAATGCCGCGACCCTTTAATACAGTTCCTCATGTTGTGGTGACCCCCAACCAGGGATGGGTTCTAAATTTTTTTACTATCGGTTCTGTGGGTGTGGCTTATTTTGTGGGCATGGCTTGGAGGTCATGTGATTGGGTGGGCGTGGTTAGCTAGTCGTGTGACCGGGTGGGCATGGCTATATGTATAGGGACTACTCAGAGGGCTGAAAAAAGTCATTTCTGACAGGTCCTCGCACTTTTGACTGGTCCTCACACTTATGACCATCCTCACATTTATGCCCATGCAGTATTCTTAACAACCATGTCACTCATTTCACAACTGCTTCTCTTCACCATGGTGATAAGATAGGGCAAAAAACGTAAAATGTGAGGACAGTCGTAAATTCAAGGACTGGTCAAAAGTGCGAGGACCAGCCAAAAATAACTTTTTCAGCCCTCTGAGTAGTCCATGTGCACAAAAGGACTACCCACAGGGCTGAAAAAAGTGATTTCTGACAGGTCCTCACATTTTTGACCAGTCTTCGCACTTATGACTGGTCATCATTTATGCCCACTGTAGCATTCTTAACAACCATGTCACTCATTTCATAACTGCTTCTCTTCACCATGGTGACAAGATAGGGCAAAAACGTAAAATGTGAGGACAGTCATAAGTTCGAGGACTGGTCAAAAGTGTGAGGACCAGTCAAAAATAACTTTTTCAGCCCTCTGAGTAGTCCATATGCATAAAAGGATACAGCAATAGAGAGGGATGAAGGAAGGGAAGGGAAATTAGAGTAGGAGTGAGGGTAGGAGTGAGGGTAAGAGAGGGAGGAAGAGAGGAGGAGAAGAGAAAGGAAGAGAAGTAGGGAGGAGGAGGAGAGGGGGGGAAGAGAAAGTAAGAAGGAAAGAAAAGAGAGAGGTGGTAGGTTTGAGGAGGAAGATTGCTGTACAATAAAAAAGATGAAAGGGGAGAGACGACTTCCGGCTCCAGATGGCAGCAGACGTTGTTTGGGTTCTTTGCCCCAGCGTCTGAATCCCCCCCCCGCTTGGAGGCCCCTCGGGGCCGGGTGCCCTGGTTTGGGGGTACCCGCCGTTAAGGGTGGCTCGCCAGGGGTCCCCTGCCTCAATTCCAGGGGCTGGGCGGCCAATGCTGGCGCGCCCGAGGCTCCAGCGAGTGTGGGCAGCACGCAGCGGCCATTCCAAGGCCGTTACGTGCCTATGTGCCTGTAGGACCCGGTGTATATCGAAATTAAGGCAGCAGGTAAAGAGGCGATCGGAAGAGGAAGAGATGCAGGCCGGAGAATAACTAGAAAAGGAGAGACTTTGACTGGTGAAGCAACGAGGCGTCCTGCGGGTGAGAGGGGGGGGTTGAAGTTTCTCCCCCCCCTTGTAGCTGGGAAGGGCGCCATAGTTGAGAAGAAAGAGCGAGAAAAAATAAGGAGACCTCTTACTTTACTGATTTTTTGCGGAGAATGGTGGAGGCAGAATTTGGGAAGGGAGGCTGGAGCCCTCTGTCCTTCTGGAGAAACATGGCTGGAGCTTGATTTCCTGCTTCTTTGTATATAATTGATGACATCACCCACCTCTGGTTTCCTGTTTGACCTACTCTACAAGCCGGACTCGTTGCTCCTGTGAGCGCCCTCTGGTGGATCGTGAGGAAATAGAGCTGATTTTTAAGAGAACCTTCTCTTTCTGGATGCTTGTGCCTACCTGAGGACCTCTCATTCTTTATTACTGTAAGATGGCTAAAGGACAAAGACCAGCCGCAGCTGACATTGAAAACATTTTGCAGAAATTGGCAAAATTGGATGAGAAACTTGATAAACTTGATATCTTGCAAAAAGGGCAATTGGAAATAAAATCTGAAATGGTAGTTATGAAAAAAGATTTAAGTGCTGTTCAACAGGTGGTTGAGGACAACAAGAAAAAGGTGGGAGGTTTGGAGGGGGAGGTGCGGGCAATCCAGAAGAGGGAAGAAATGAGAGGAAATGTAATTTTAACTTCGCAGCTGGATAGAATGTCTTATTTTCTCAGGTTTCAAAATGTGGAAGAAGTGGACCAGGAAGATCTGCGAGAAGTGATGGTTAAATTGTTGGGCGAATTTATTGAAAGAGGTTTGGATTTTATGAGATGGGACATGGATCTAGTCTATAGAGTAAATTCACAATATGCAATTTTACATAGTGTCCCAAGAGAGGTCCACATTAAATTTGTGAGAAGGGAAACGAGAGAAGAAATACTGAGAACTCAAAGATCGGGGGCGCTGATATACAGGGGCAAGGAGGTCACCATTTTGAAGCAGATCCCTAGACAGGTACGAGAATCAAGAAGAAATTATTATTTTTTATCAAGTAAATTGTACCTTAAGGGAATAGGCTTCAGGTGGTTGATGCCGGAAGGTTTGATGATTTTCTGGGAGGGCAGTAGGAAGAAAATTAATAGTGTGATGGAGGCTCAGGCCTATCTGGAGCAACATAAGACCCTCCTAGAGGGTGAAGATACAGGAACCGAGGAAGGGGAGGTACTAGATGATCAAGGAGCAGGGGCGGGCAAGGCCGTGGTGGTCCGGGAGGAAGGGGGTGCTAAGGCCAGAACCTTGAGATCTAGAACCAAGAAATGATGAAGTGAGAGGAATATATTATTTTGTGCCTTTTATGATATCTCTTATTTTTGTAAACTTTAATATTACTCTGGATATTGAACTGATATTTTTATATAAATCCGGTTGCTAAATTTGTAATTTTAACAAGGGAAGATCTGCTTTATGTGAAAAAAAGTAATTATATATTATCTTTGTAAAAGGATAATGAAAATTCTACATATTGTAAGCGATAATATTGTTTATTTTTAACCAATAAAAACTTTTATAATAAAAAAAAATAAAAATAAAAAAGATGAAAGGGAAGAAAACCAACCCCAAACAAATATAAAGATATTAAGATAAAGAATGAATTGTTAAACTTTAAAGAATAAAAGAGAACAAATATGAATAAATAGCAATAATTAGAAACACACATACAAACATACAATGTATTTTCTTTGAACAGAGTATTTGGCCGGTTCACAAATTTAAACAGTGTTTAGTCATTTCAATTAAATTTACAATTTCTATATTTCCTTTTTGCCATATTTATTCCTAATATATTTTTTTAAAAAACCAATATTACCCTTCATCCTCATCTCTAATCTTAATCAAATTCAATTTTTCACTTCTATTCTATATTACACCCCTTCGCATTGTCATCTATTTTTATATCATCCTCACATTGGTTAATTATGTAATTATGTAATACAGTTGTTTAATACAAATTCAACATTTTAATATAAATCAATTAGTTATATAACTATCTTTTTTGTATATTAATCAATATGAACATGAATATTCCAATTATTTCCATGCAATCCAATTTCTTACTAATCAATTAATTATATTTACCAATAATAATAAACCAAATAATTTCCCCCATATATTCCTCCAAACCACAACTTAACCATTTCTGCTTTCAACACAATATACAATTAATAGTATCTCAATTATTACAATTCCCTAGTTAAATAGAGCATTTTTTCTTTTGTGTTTTAAAATCTTGAACTCTCCTCTTTTGCCCTGAATTTCCCATTGTTTGCAGTTTTGCACCTACCTTTTTGGGTGAGGAAAAAGAAAAAGAAAAAGAAATCTCTCTCTGCCTCATTTTGCCACGTTGCAGCAAAGATCCTTCTTTATTTTCAGTTTCGCTTTTTCAGCATAGCTAGGGGAAAAAAAATCTGCTCCAGCAATTTACCTCTTTGCAGCTAGCTAGCAACAGAGCCCTCGCAAAACAGCTGAGAGCAAATCAGCTGAGAGTCGGGAGGCTGATCAAATCAACTTATGGTAATTAACCTATGCTGAAGTTGAAACGGGCTGTTTTTTCTATTTTTTCAGGCACCAGTCTACTCATTTGTTTTCTTTTAACACTGATCAGTTGTAGGGCGGCCCTTTGAAGCCCCACGGCAAGAATTTAAACAGGTTTTTTCCCTCTAGCCATCAGCTGGGACTCAGGAGGCAGCAATAGATTGGGAGTGGGCGGGGTAAGTGACCAGCGACCAGCGATCTAACAGAGGCAGAGGGTGAGGGTGAGTGAAGGCGTGGGGGGGCGAGAGAGGGCTTTGGCAACCCCTGTGAAATGGCCCTTCAACCCCCAAAGGGGTCGCGACCCCCAGGTTGAGAACCGCTGGGTTAGAGGATTCAAATTGTAGAGATCCCAAAGGCTGAGTTGCAGAGCACTCTTTCAAATTTTCCAAGCAAGCAGGGGAAAAACAATCATCCCTGCTTCTTGCTCTTTTCCTCAGACGTTCTGAGGGTTAAAAGAATGACACTAAACAGCGGCTTATGGTACAAGCAGTCTTAACCAAATATGGGTTAGAAAGGCACTTTTTTCTGATTGAGGACAACATCTCACTTTGAGCGCAGTGCCAAGGCTACAGGAGATATCTCCAATAACCTGCTAACATCATCAAAAATTGAACCCCAATTCTCAACTTGCTTATGAAAAGCAAAGAGGTAATTCCTCTAGCTTATTCATACCTTCACTGCAGCAATGCCATAGTGTCATAGTGCCTTCTTTATAAAAGAGGGGGGCATAGTCTAGAAGCCAGAACAGGCTGAGTCTCAGTGATGGGGAGCCACAGTGTCTAGAACAGTGATGGCTAACCTTTTTGCCATCGTGTGCCAAAACTGAGGGGAGCGCGGTGGGGTCACACGCATGCGTGCCCACATCCCTAATTCTATGTGCCTCGCCCCCCCGTGCTCCCCCCACTTTTGGCACGTGATGGCACAGTAGGCTCGTTTTTTGCTCTCCCCAGGCTCCAGAGCCTTTCTAGGAGCCTGGGGAGGGCAAAAATGGCCTCCCCCTTCCCCAGAGGCTCTCTGGAGGCCGGGAACAGTGTGTTTCCTGACTTCTTGTGGGCCCAGAAGGACCGAAAATCAGCTGGCTGGCGCATGCATACGTGCCGGAGCTGAGCTCGCGTGCCCACCGATATGGCTCCGCGTGCCACCTGTGGCACCCGTGCCATAGGTTCGCCATCACGGTTCTAGAATTTTGTTATTCCTTCTGAGCCACTACTTGGGGGATCTGTTGGCTACTTAAGGAGGAACCCGAGTTGGATCCTAAGGGGAGAGAGCCTCAACCCAGGAATAGCATCTAGGTCCTATGTAGAGGGGCCCAAAAAGTGACAGAGAAGGAAGGTATAACTCACTTGCTCACGTTCCTAATGATCCATTAATCTAATGGATTAACCTATTTCTCATGGGTTGGTGTTCACTAGCTCTACTCCTATCTTCTCCGTGTTAGAACTTTTGTGGAGACATGGATCCCAGTGGCAGCCCTTGATATACCACTTCTATTTCCAATGTATGGATTTCCTTTATGCAACTAGTATGTGGATGCCCCTAGTTAATGCATTTAATACTGTCAACACACTTGTCCTGATGGATGAAAACACCTCTGGTTTAACCACTAGTTTTCTGCTTCCTTTGCACTCTCTGCGTTTGGGAGCTGCTTATCTGACAAACAATTTGGAGAGCAGAAGTCAGTCTGAAGATGGCCACCATGTGACAGCTCTTTTGGTGAGTTCCTTACCATCTTATTTTAGTTACTGTTATATAGGGTTCTAAAATGATTTATTTTTATCTATTTTTATCTAATGTTAACTATTAACTAATAAGGTTAGTTTTCTTTCACGAGGAGAAGTAATTTTAGGCTTTTAGATTTAGGATTAGATAGGATTAGGTTTTAGACTACAAGTTTTGGAACTTATCAGCTCCAAGCATTCGTCTGATGAAATGGGAGTATGTTAAAATCCTTTAAACCATCCAAGGATGCAAAAACAAAAGCTAACAGTAAAAGCAAAAAGGGACTTGAAAAGAAAGTTTAAAAGGAGTAAGTCTTCTTTTTTCTCGTCTCCCCTTGTAACCTCTGTAAACAAGACCTGCTCCTAACTGGATTGGGAGGAGGAGCATTGCCATTTTGTGGAAAACGAGGCTCCATCAGAGAGATTAGGGTACAAGGATAATATTAAGACCAATTTTAAAGGTCTTAGATTGGATTTGGTTGCTAAGAATTGCCTCTTGACAGCACAAACAGTTATGGAAGTAAATAGCAAAGCCCATGCTCCAACACTTACTTTTAGAGACAGCTCATGTGGATCGGGGGCTGCAAGATGGAGAAGACACAGAGGAGAGGCTAGTTCTACAGAGACTTAGGATTGTATTCCAAGTTGCTGATATTCCTTTGAACAGGGGCAGGCTGCATAATAACATGCATAGGTGGCATAGTAATATTGAACTCTCTTTCCCAACTTTTACATTGCAGGGTATATTCTAATGAACTAACAGAGATTTCTTGGCTCCCCAGCTAAGACATGGTTGTAAAAGAATATTGTTAACCTTTGGGCAGATGTTCTTCCATCGATGTTATTCAGTCTTGAAAACTTTCTAAGGAAATATTGTATTCAGCCAATACGGGTGTTTTATACCACCCAAATCCAACCTCTGCTAAAAGTCTGGGCAAAGAGCCAAGACAGCGAGGGTGGCCTACTCTAACCTTGAAAATTCTAAAACATTAACAGCCAAGCAAAGAATCCCTCTATTAAGAAGGATAGAACACAATAAGGATAATAAAAAGAGAACTCAGATCTACTTAACAGACAGTTACAGTTTATGGATGATGATGAAGAATTCATTCATCAGTTTGCCACCTTTTGCCCAGAAGATCAACAGCTTATTTTAAAGAAAATCAGAATAATCAATTCAATATTGAAATTGGTAACTAATGCAACAGAAAGCTCCCCTCTAACTGCTCTTCTGCAGAATTGTTACTAAGCTCTATTTCTGAAAGCACCAAATCCCCAACAAAATAAAAAGGGAATGTGTGTCAGCCCGAAGCAAAAAGTAAAGGAAAAGGATACTCAGCAGGATGTAACAACATAAATCCAAATCCAGCTCCAAAAATAAATTGACATTCAGTACCCTTATTCCCTAGTCAACGAACCCAGTCAGAATATCTTGCTTTCAGGAGTCCTATACAAATTGTGACTTTGGAACATAGCTGGGTGGGAAGAAGTGGATGACAGTGGACTAGTGAGTTTCTTATCTAAATTTGATGTAATAGCCATCCAGGAATGTTAGTCAGGATGGGGCTGGATTCTCTCTCCCAGCGCCACAAGAAGGACCGTATCAGGTAGGACCAATGCCCCTTCTCCATTGCGCTGGGGAGAGAGAATCCAGAAATTGGACTTACCAAAGCCGGCCTGCTCTATGGGTGGGAAGCAGTCTAGTCCTCAATCCCCCCTTCAGTGTGGACCCTCTGGAGGACTCGCCTGCCAAAGGCCGCTTCAGCTGAAGCAAAGGCATCCAGCTTGTAATGTCTGATGAGGGGGGATGGAGAGGACCATGTTGCTGCTCAACAGACCTCCTCTATAGAGGCCTGTGTCACCCACGCAGCTGTCGTGGCTGTGCTTCTGGTGGAATGGGCCATCACATTCCGAGGCACTGGAAGAGTCTGAAGCTCATAGGCCTTGGCAATGCATGCCCAAATCCACCGTCCCACCGTTGATGGAGTGACCCTGTTGCCCAGAATAGAGGGCTGGAAGGAAACAAACAGGGACTCCATCCTCCTGAGGGGGGAAGTCCTCTTAATATAAATGTGAAGGGCCCTCTTAACGTCCAAGGTGTGCCATTTCTTCTCCAGGGCGTGTTTTGGCCCCGGGCAGAAGTTGGGCAGTATCAGTTCCTGGGCCCTATTGGATCAGGAATTCACCTTGGGAACGAAGGAGGAGTCCAACCGCAGGACTACCGTGTCAGGGTGGAATATATAGGTGTTTCCTCACAGAAAGGGTCAGTTCTGAGATCTGTCTGGCCAACGTGATGGGCCACAAGGAAGGCCTCCTTACATGTGAGGAAGCGCAGGCTAGCCGATTTTAGTGACTCAAAGAGTCCCTCAGTGACGGCATGCAAAAACTTCATCAGGTCCCAGGTGGGGTACCTGTGGACCACAGGAGGCCTCAAGTTCGTAGTGCCCTGAGGAACCTGCACATGGTAGGATGTTTAATGAGAGACTCGACTCCCACATAAGACCAAAGACAGTGCTGCCACCTGCCTACGGATGGTATTAGGTGTCAACCCTTTGTCCAATCCTTCCTGGAGTAACTCCATGACTTGAGCACTGACACTGAAGAAGGATCAGTGTACATCTTAGAGCACCAGGTGCAAAAGGCCTTCCAGGTAGCATCATATATCCTGTCGGTGGATGGCCTCCTGGAGGCCTATATGGTTTGGATGACCCTGGAGGAAAGGTTGTTCTGACTCAGAACCCTTCACTCAAGCGCCAGATGGTCACTTGGAGCCACTCTGGATCAGGGTGGATCAGGGCCCCCTGGCTGAGGGAAATTCTGTCCTGAGGTATCCTCCATGGTCGAACCACCAACAGGTTGCCCAGATTGGCAAATCATGGTCTTCTGGGCCAATAGTAATACCTCCGCCCTTTCCGTCAACACCCTCCTGATTACCACTGGAATTAGCGGGAGGGAAGATGTACAGGAGCCCCCAGGGCCATGGACTGCAGAGGCATCGACTCCTTCTGCCCCGGTGATGCAAACCTGCTGAAGAACCTTGGCAGTTGTGTATTGCATGGTGAAGCAAATAGGTCTAGGACTGGAACACCGAAGCAATCTGTCAGTTCCTGAAATAGGGTGGGGTGCAAGCGCCATTCTGAATGGTCCACTGTTATTCTGCTGAGGCAGTCCGCCTGCACATTCTGCACCCACAAAATGTGTTCTGCTCTTAGGGACAGAAGGTGTCTCTCTGCCAAGAGGCCAAGATGTTTGGCCTTGTCCATGAGGGACCTAGAATTGGTACCCCCTTGCCCATTGATGTGGCCCTTGGTGGCCACGTTGTCCGTCAAGACCAGAACATGTTGTCCAGCCAACATGGAATCACCTGAGAGCTAGGTCTGCCACCCTGAACTTCAGCCAGTTGATATTATGGCTCAGGTCCGTCTGAGTCCGCTGGCCTTGGGCTATGAATGACTGGAGATGGGCCCCTCAGCCCAAGAGGCTGGCATTGGTCATGATGGTCAGACGGTCGGGCTCTTTGAACAGGCATCCCGTTGATGGACTGGGACATCCACCATTGGAAGGACTGCAGTACCTTCTGTGGAACTTGGACTGTGGCTGTTGAGTTGCTCCTGCTGGACCTTTGTTAAGACAGGAGGAATCATTGTAGGGTCCTGGCATGTAGACGTGCCCATGGTATGATGGAAATGCAGGACACCATCTTGCCCAGGAATTGTGACAGGAGAGCCAGAGATACTGTACCTTCATTCTGAATGCACCTTGCTAAGGTCTGTAAGCTGTCTTGTCCCTCCAGCGAAAGGGAGACCACACAGAGAGAAGTGTCTATGATCGCTCTCGGGTGGTCGGAGAGAAATGGCTTTTCTTGGTGTTTATCAAAAAGCCATGGTCCTGGAGTACCTGGATCGTTGTCTGTAGGTCCTCCTCTGCCTGGGGTCTGGAGGAGGACTGGATCAGGATATCATCCAGGTAACACTGGACTTGGATTGGCAGTGCCCATAGGTGGGCCGCCAGTGCTGCCAACAGCTTTGTGAATATCCTTGGTGCCAATGATAGATCAAAAGGCAAGGCCTTGTATTGGTAGTGTTTGTTTGCATAAAAGAATCAGAGGTACTGCCTGTGAGAAGGCAGGACAGGTACATGCAGGTATGCCTCCGTCAAATCTATGGAGGTGAGGAAGTCGCCCCCTCAGATGCTCTCCAGTATTGACTGGAGGGACTGCATCTTGAAACATTTGTAGGTGAGTTATTTGTTCAGTCTCTTTAGATCTAGAATTGCTCTCCACCCCACCCCACCCCCGAGCTCTTTGGGACCACAAATAAGATTGAATAAAATCCCTGCCCCTGTGGGTCCTGAAGGACCGGTTGAATTGCCTGGATATCCAGCAGATGTTGAATAGCCATTTCCATCAGGCCTTTCTCTGTTGTGTCCCTTGACATGGGACAACGTATAAAGAACTTCAGGGGTGTAGAGAGAAATTTGAGTGCCAAACTGAATCTCACCATGTTGAGGACCCAATTGTCTGATGTTGTAGCCTCCCATTGATGGGCATAGAGGCTGAGTCGGCCACCAATTGGAGGGTCAGCCTTGCAGCCACCTGGAGCGCCGATAGGGACGACTTCCTGCCCCACAAAAGGGCTGCTTGCCCTGGGCCACTTGCCGGCTTCAAAATCCAGACCTGTTGGGTTGTCTGTCCTGTCTGCTGAGATAAGGCCTCTGGGGATGACTGAAATCGAGCCCTGTGTCTGAAGGCCAAAAGGGCTGCCTCCGAAAATAGAGTGAGGGACGACAGTCGACTCACCTATACAGGGAAGGCAGGGCCTTGCCCAACCTTAGACTCGGCCAAGATGGGGTCCAGAGCCTCCCTGAACAATTTGCTGCCCTTGAAGGGGGCAGAGGCCAACTTCCACTTGTTCCTGTTGTCAGCCTTCCAGTGTTTGAGCCAGAGCAGGCGGCGGGCCGTTACCAAAGAAGCGATGGATCGAGAGGCAAACTTTGCTGCATTAAGGGTGACACAGATTTTTTTTTATAAAACTCAATCTGCATTTAAAGAGCTGTTTCCAGAAGAAGCTACATTTCTGCAAAAATTTTATAATATGCAATCCCAAAAACCGCAAAATTTTACTGGAGTTAAAAAAGGCAGAGGGATCAAAGTTAAGAAGAAAGTTCGTAAAAAGGAAAAGAAGAAAGACTGGAGAAATGGAAAATAACCCTGCTTGATGAGATGATGGTCCTTAAAAAGTATTGTTTAACTGTTTAAAGATTTTGAATTTTTGGAAAAAAGAAAAAAAAAAGCAGACAGCAGTTTAATGCCAGTTAACTAAGTGATGAGCGACGATGAGGAGGCAATCTACAGCTGTATTGGAATATTTTGAGAAGAATAAACAGATCACAGCAATGCTGGTGTGTTGGGCTGTGAAATATGCCCTGACTTGAATGATTTGGAATATTTTATTAAGGACTGTAATAAATCTGGATCCAACTGTAATCGCAGAAGTTTTATTGAATATAGTAAATTGGAGTTTCCTGTTTGATGGTAATAAATATAAGGCAAAAGGACTATGGACCTAGAGCAATTGCAGGTGATCTGGTGGTTTCCCTAACACGTCTGATGAATTTACTAATCTAATTTTTGACTGGATTTGATGGATACTATTTCAAATATAATTATAAAGTCACTCGGGGGGGGGGGGTTATAAAGAAGCAATTTTTTATTTAGGTGGGTAGATGCAAATGAAGATATTCTATATGCTGTTGGAAGATGTGAAGACAAGAAGATTAGCAACTGGTTTAATCTAGTATGAAGAACTTAAATGTTTGATATAGTTATTAAATGACGTTTTATCTGTATTGATAAATTAATAAGAGGTTTGATTGTTATATTTTTTTAATTAAAAAATTTATTATTATTTTTTTATTAAGTGTTTTAACTATAACTGGACCTTGATGGTTTAAAAATGGAGGACGGAAGACTTTATATAGTGTTTTATTTTAAATTTGGGTTTTTTTGAATGAGGGTTTCTTTTTTTTTGTTGTTGTTGGGTTTTTTTTCTTTGTTTTAAATGAAAGAAGTTATAAAATATCTTGTTAAATTGTATAGACTTAATAATTTGTTAAGTATTAATTAGCTATATTGAGTAATGATAGGTTTGATTAGGTAATACTTAATTGTTGTAATTATAAATGGTAATACTTAATTGCTGTAATTATAAATGGAGATTCTGTTGAATTAGATGGAATAAGAAGAAAGAAGACTTGCTTTCCTTTTATCTACTTGTTTAATGATTATGATTATGATAAGTGTGAAATGGAGTTTAATTTAGAGAATTTGAGCTGTATTTTATCTTGTATTTGCTCTGGGAAGTCAGGGGGGGTGGTTGGGGAGCAGGGAGAAAACGTATGTAAAACTTTTAAAACTTTTTCAATAAAAAAAAAGGGTGACATCTGCTGAAAATTCAGCAGGTTAATGTCCTGATGGGATCTTACGTCCTCAGGAGGCGAAGCCAGAGCAAGGAGGTCCTAATAAAAAATAAAGCGACAATTGCAGCTTTTATAGCCCAGGTGAGCTCTACAGAGAGCCAGTTCTGCCTTTTTGTCATCTGCCTTGAGGCAGTCAATTGCGTCTGTGGGTATAATGGTGGCTGATGTAGGGCTGCCACTGGGCTATCTACTGTTGAGGTTTGCATGACTTCGTAAAGGTCAGTGGCTATGTTACAGAGCCTCCTTTCAGTCCCAGTCAGGAGAAGCCCCGCCCCTGGGTTGGCCCATTGCCTTTGGATGACATCCAAAAAGAGCTTGGATGAGGGAATTACCTCACTTTCAATGGTCGGTTCTGAGAAGAGCATATGACCGGAATCCACTGCTCCAGTGGCCATGGTTGCCTCTGCAGCAGGATCAGCTCCCAAGTTGGCTGAGTTTTTGGCCTTGTGCAATAGGGACCTGAATAAGTCAGGCTAAAAGAGACCAGTGAAGGGTGACGGCTCAGGAGCCATCCCTTCGTCCCCTGACAAAGTCAGGACCTGTTCCTCCTCACCAGATGAGTCTCCGTTCTGGATGGACTGATCCTGGGAATGAGCACTCTGATTCTCTTTTCAGGGCCCTTGAGCCATGGGTGCCAATTGTTGGACCTGGCTATGAGGTTTGGGCCAAGGAGGAGGGTTGACTCCCTTACTGCAGGCCTGCAGCTATTCCCTGTGCTATTGCTTGGGAAAAATCATTTTTAAGTGATCAGATAATTCTGATCCATAATCCTCCCTTGGGCGGAGCCCCACCGCAATGGGGGTGAAAGTTGCCTCAGGGGTTGGCCTTGAATTCACAGGAGGAACTTGGCAACCTGTTCCTGTTGTAGACAGATTGGAAGCTATATTGATAAAAACCTTAGCACTTTCAAATGTCTCCGTTGAAATAGGAGAAAGCAGCTTTCTCTGGCGCCATCTGGTGACCAGGCGTGATAAGAGGCTGGCTGTGAGAGGCTTATTACATTGCAAGGCTGCAATGGTCATTCTTCAGAAGGGCGGGAAATGACTGCTCCTCCCTTGGGAATGTTCCCTGGCCCCTGTAACTTTGCAGCCTTTTCAGCCTTGGCCATTTCTCTTTCAATGGCCTTTTGATGCCTTCTGGCATCTTTTTCTGCTGCCTTAGAGCCCCTGCCGCTCATGTAGGCTGAAACGCGGCTTTTAGGCTTCGCTCCCTTGACAGCCATTTCTTGACTGAAGGACCCTGTCTGCCACTTGGGGAAGGCATAGGGCAGTGATGGCTAACCTTTTTGCCATCGTGTGCCAGGAGTGGGGGGGGAGGGGGGTCACATGCACTTGTGCCCACACCCATAATTCTATGCGCCAGGGACCTCAGATTATTATTTGTGAGCCGGTAGATATTTAAACCCCCCTCCACTAAGGTGTGGGAATGGCAGGAACCTCGGCAGTTAAATCAGCTGGAGTGCTGACTTTCCAGCGGACCAGAAAGCTGCGCAGATCGCTTCCTGCGATCAATAATCAATTGCCCTCTCTATCTCATGGTTATTGAAGTTGTTGATGAGAATCCACGAATTGATTGCTTGAAGCCGTTTTTGTCATGCGTCTCATCTGGTTGAAGACTGAACTGAACTGGGAGGTCACCAGGCAAGGGAGACGTCATAAAAAATGATGACAGGCTCAGTCTCCAGTCAGAAGAGAAGAGCATCACCCATTCCTGGATTCTCGCTCCCCAGCGCAATGGAGAATGTATATATTTCTTCAAATAAATTCCTGTATTATAACTCTGACTATTGGGTATGTTTAAAGGTCATACTAGATGAAATATCCATATTGTATACTCAATCTGTAATTGTATTGCTTACAGATTTTAATGCTAAATTAGGTCCATCTTTCCATGTGTTTGCTCAAAAGAAAGGATTCCAAAAGGAATTTCTTGATAATCATCCACAGTGGCTTTCTAGAGACAATAAAAGTACTACTGCTGGTTTACTCCTAGTCTCTTTAATTTTCAAAGGTAATCTTCAAATCTTGGGAGGTAAGAATAATTATATATAGCCTTACACATACTACTCAGCCCACTCAAGTACCATGCTAGATCTCTTTTGTGTATCAAGAGATAAAGTTGACCTCTTTTCAGAGGTTACCGTACACTTATGTGATGAAAGTGATCATTAGCTTGTAAGTGTGACATTACAAGGTCATTCAGATTTAAGATCATATAATACGGCTGACAGATGGCTCACTAAAAACATACAGGTGATCCAAAATAAAAGGTTAATTTGGGCTAAAGTTGATACAAAGGCAATATCAGACAGTCTTAAAACAGAGAATGCTGCTAACTTGGCTAGAACAATCCAGTCATCTATTACCAAATGGCTGTCAGCCTCCAAAGCATTCTTTAATCTATGCAATATGCTGAAGAAACATTTAATAACTAAAACTCCTGATAAACGTTTTTGAGCAAGTAGATCTCACTGGTTTTGATTTTGAATGCCAATTGTTGAGAAAGAAATTGAAGGCAGCCATGAGACTTGCTCAGAGGAGTGCTACTGCCCATCTACAAGCTGAGATGCTGCATATGAGGACAGAATATAAAAAACTCATTCAATTAAAGAAAATGTTTTTGCCATTTCAATTTCGTCAGAACTCGAGCTGGCTGCCAAAAGTCATAACTCAGTAATATTCTGGCCCTTTGTAGAGGAATCCTAAAGGACTGGAGATTTGCATTTGATATACCAATCTCTGCTGAGGACAGGAAGAAATGCTATCAATGTTGTTTGCTTCCACATAACCTATAAAGAAACTGTCTTTAAGCAGTGATTCAGCATTCCCTGAAACTCCTCCCCCTTGGTCACCAGTCTCGGCAAAAGAGAAACAAACCATCATTAAAAGTAATAAAGCTCCAGGTGAGGATTTTCTACCAGCAGAATTATTTAAGAAATTCCCCAGTTGGTGGGGTTCAGTACTGGCAGTTCTTTTTACACATATAAATAACACCTGCCATATTCCATCTGGATAGAAGATGGCAATAGCTGTCCCCATATATTAAAAAGGTAATAAAAAGGATCCTAGTAATTATAAGCCCATCAGTCTGATTGACATTGTAGCAAATATATATGCCATTCAATTGAAACCTGGGTAGAGGAAAATCATATCTTCGTAGAATAAGCAGATTTTGACAAAGCCAATCTACCGTCAATAACTGCTTTGTCTTGAACCATATAATTGCCAAATTTGCCTATAAGAGCAGACCCCCATTTGCTGCTTTTATAGATCTCACAGCTGCTTTGATATGGTAAACAGAAGTACTGTGGAGTAAATTAACAGCTCTTAAAAACAGAACCTAGACTGCAGGCTTTGATTAAAGCCCTTTACACAAGTACCTGTTTGAGGGTGCAATATGGCGTTAACGGAGCTATGACTAATAAGATTCACACAAATAAAGGGGTAAGACAAGGGTGTATCTTAGCTCCATTATTATTTAATTTATACATCAATGACTTGCCAGGATTAATAAAGGATCCCATGGTATGTATGACATTATGCCAATGATCCTAAATGATCTCTCCCTTGATTAGGACAGAAGAATTATATTATTTGAGCTACAAAAATAGAATGCTTCCTGAAGGCTAAGGAGCTCTGGAATATTGTTATTAATCTATCCCAGGCACCATTAGCAGCTGCAGATCAAGGTAGCATAAGGCACTGGCCTACATCATCTTAAGTTTGGAAGATGAACAATTCTTGAATATAGCTGATTTAAAAACTACAAAAGAGGTTTGGCTGAAACTGAGAAGTGTGCATGTGAGTGTGTCAGCATGCAATATTGTGCAACAATCAATTGCGAGAGCCTGACAATTGTACAGAGCCCGGCTACTACCAGAAGAGAGTGTGGAGAAGCATTTGCTGCACATGCAGACTCTGTTTGTGGAGTTAGAACAGCGTGGAATGCAGATTCCTGAATCTCAGAAAGTGCTGTTGGTATTAAATAGTCTTGATGAAATGTGGGACATTGCTTCAGCCATTTTTTAATGCAAACCAGAACAGGAATTATGAATGGAAGCTCTTAAAGCCTGTTTGATTTCTGAAGAACAAAAATGCCATTTTAGAAGAAGCCAAGAGGTTGAAATTCCAGAGGTGGGGGCCCAAGGAGCAGAGAAAGAAGAGCAATGGAAGAGATCGGATTACATTCCAAGGCAACAGACAGGATGTCTGCAGAGACCAGAGTAACAGAAGAGACCAAATTACAGTCCAGTCCGGCCCATCACTTCAGCCCGGCCCATCCCACCCGGCGCATTTATGTGCAGGAGGCAGTGGGTGCATGTGCACACAGGCCCAGCCCACACCATTCCAGCAGGCATGCATGCGCGCAGGTGGCAGGCACACATGTGCACAGCCCCCCCCCCCACGTCTCAGCGTGCATGTGTGCAGCCACCTACTGTGTGCACCATTGTCTGCCAGGATGGCATGGGCTGGGCCTGTGCGCACATGCGCTCATTGTCTCCTGCACACATGCATGCCTGCCGGGATGGGATGGGTCAGGCCGAAGCAATGCAGGACAGCCCCTTACCATTTCCAGGACAGCCGCATGGGCCAGATCCAACCAGTTTGACACCCCTGCCCTACACCATTTCTGACAGATAGCAGTTCAGTCTCTTCTTGAAAGCTTCCAGTAATGAAGTTCCTACAACATCTGAAGGCAAGGTTTTCGATTGGTTGCTCTCACTGTCAGAAAATTTTTCCTTATTTCCAAGTTGAATCTCTCCTTGTTCAGTTTCCATCCATTATTCCTTGTCTGGCCTTCAAGGTGCTTTGGAAAATAGGTTAACCCCCTCCACTCTGTGGCAGCCCCTCAAATATTGGAACACTACTATCATGTTTCCCCTGGTCCTTCTCTTCACGTAAGGTGCCAATATTTCATTTTAAATAGATTTTCTATCATTTTATTTCTCCATAAATCCTAGAGATACTTTTGGAATATGAACTATGAATTCCATAGTTAGCCTATTCTATTTTCTTTTCCTTTTGTGATCAAAGTTAAATCACAAAAATAAAAAGGGTAAAGGATTTTAAAAAGCGTTATTTGCTGCTATGTATGATGATTGTGCTCTCTAAATAATAGCACATTCCTAAATGGTTGGAAACTATTAGCTTGACTTTGTTGGGATTTGTTATTTTACTGTAATATAGTATGTATTTTGCTCCTTATTTTCTGAAGATTTATCCTTGCAACAGTATGTTCTGTCTGACATATAATGGGGATGGTTGGTTTGTAACCTAACCACAAGCTATATATAATTTGAAATGAACTCTTAAATTTTAACTCTTAAATTTCATTGAATTCATTCTTTTTTCTTGCAGTTAACTATCAACTAACTCTGGGGTGATGCTTCAGAAATAGGCTCAAAAATATTGCAGGCTTGATGGCTTCCACCCAAAGCAGTTGCAGAAAAGTGCAAACACATATAAAAGTTATAATTTCCAAAGCTAGCTAAAATTATTTTTTCCAAATGCCTTTTGAACAAATGAAAGGACAAAAGTGAATGGAGAAGGCTTTTTTTAAAGCCTTTGCTAATTGATTGAAACTATTGTTTTTAATTTTCAGCAGAATTTCCGTAATCCATTAGAGTTTGCAAAAATCTTTTTTGCATCCTTAGTCTAGAGTGGTACACACCCTGCAACAATGAACTGCAAACCTTAACACAGGTTGCTCTTTTGCTGTAGTCCATGCTTCTGTCACCAGTAACCACAACTTTTCAGCAATTTACAGAGAAGGGTTGAACAACTTACATGTAGTCCTTGATCTATGACTGTTTGCTTAGTGACCACATGAAGTTGCAACAGATTTCCCCAGGGTACTTACAACTCTCCCCTCCTTTAGTCACCTAATCACATTTTGAGCATTTGGCAACCACTCCAAATTTTACTCATCTGAATATGTTTTATGATGCTTTGGCAAAAATCAGCATTTACTTTAAGCTAATTGATTCACTTAATGACTGTAGTGTTTATTTAATAACAGCCACACACAAGAATGTAAAATTGGGTTGGTCATGTGGGTGACCTGCTTTATGATTGTCACAACTATAACCATGTTGGGCAGGCTCCATTACAGTTGTAATTTGAGAACTATCTATGTAAGTATATACCATTAAAAAAGTTAAAATAAGCCCACATAAAAGCCAAGGGAAAACATTATTAGTGAAAAGATTTAAAAATTATGGTTATTGTTCTATTTTGTAGGACATCAAAAGTCCAATCTTCGGGCACATCTTCTATAATCATCAGTCACCTGAACAATAGTCAGAGCCAGGCTGGTGCAGGAGTGAAGGTTTTGGGCTGGGATTAAGAAGATCCAGGGTTATGTCCACCTTGTCACAAAAACCCACTTAGGACCAAAAATCAAAATGTCTCAAGTTCAAAAGCAGTTAGGGCCATGGTGGCACAGTGGTTAGAGTGCTGTATTGCAGGCTACTTCTGTTGACTGCTGGTTGCCTCCAATTTGGCAGTTCAAATCTCATCAGGCTCAAGGTGCCTTCCATCCTTCCAAGGTGGGTAAAATGAGGAGCCAATTTGTTGGGGGCAATATGCTGACTCTGTAAAGTGCTTAGAGAGGACTGTAAAGCACTATAAAGCGGTATATAAGTCTAAGTGCTATTGTTATTGCTATGGCTCCTCTGCACTGATCTGATTGTGCTAAGGGGTTGAAAGCTGATCTTGGAGAAGAAATGAGTCATTAAGAAGGGACTTGCAGGAAGAAGCCAGAAGGACATGGTAACTGTATCAAGGATGATCACAGAGAAGACAGGCCAAAATTGTTCATGTTGTTCCAGAAGACAAGACCAGAAGTAATGCACCTAAACTAGAAGGAATCAAAATTTCAGTTGGATATCAAGAAAATATTTATAAGGGTACATACAGTATCAGGCTCGAAAAGCCAAGAAAGACACATAATGGTTTTTTCAAGGTTTCTTTATTGTTCCACACCTGTAGACAGAATCTTGACAAACTGAAGCAGCCTATTGCCTACATCAGTGATGGCAAACCTTTTTGGCACTGAGTGCTGAAAAGGGAGCATGCACGCTCATCTGGGCCATAACCCAGAAGAGGAGCTGCCCAGGGCACATGCGCCCCCCCAAAAATGAACTTCCGGTTTCAGCTACTCAACTTCCGGTTTCAGCCAGCTACTCTTCCAGGTTTCTGGCGTGCATGAGCACGCAACTGTCAGCTGGCTGGCACACATGCTCATGCAGGAAAACAGAAGACCAGCTCTTCTAGTTTCTGGCACTGCTGCATGTAAAAAGACCAACTGATCATCACATGTGCATGCATGCCAAAAACCCAGAAGAGGAACGGGTGATGCCGCACATGCCAGGCAACATGGCTCCACTCTGTGCACGTGTGCCATAAGTTCGCCATCACAGGCCTACATCATGGGTGTCAAACTCGCTGCGTCTCGTTGCAGTCATGTGACGTATTGCAATATTTTTTGCAATGGAGCTGGGATGGGTGTGGTCTGCACATGACGCATCAGGCTCGTGGGCTTCCAATTTGACATCTCTAACCTACGTTAAGCATACACTCTGGGAACCATTAGGAGGGATTGTTTTCACTATCTTTCTCTCACACAAATTGAAAGAACTGAGTTGTCACTCTTTTGGAATGAACACTCTTCCTCCTGGGAATCCAGATTACATTCCATCACAATAAGGGGCATTCAATAACGAAAAAGCTGCCTTGGAAGGTGGTGGATTCGTCTTCATTGGAGATACTTGATGTCATCTCTTGAGGGTACAGCAGAGATAGTTTTCTGCATTAAAACGTTAGTCTGAATAATTTCCAAGGCATATTCCATTTTCTACATTGTGTATGTCCATGAAGTAGACCTCTAGACAGGTCTTCTAGCCTTAACTCTGCAAACTGATAGAAATGGCAGAGTGTTTGTAGGGGAGAACTACAGTGATGGACATCAATAGAATTTTTCAGGGAAGTCAACCAGACATCACTTATATTACAATGAAAAAATCCCACTCTTCATAGAATCACATGCAAGTTTTGAAAACCTTTCAAAACGCCATGCTGGTTTTAATATTGCCTTATTTGAATGTGTTCTGCATTATATACAGTATATCCAAGCCTGACTCTCAAAAGGAACTGTCTTTTAAAGTCCTTCTGATATTTTGTATCCTATCTCTCTTCCAGAAAACAGACAGACATTATTTCCCTTTGTTCTAATTGTTATTTTCACAACAAACCTAAGAAAAACATTAGGCAGGCACTGATCCAAGTGTGGTAAGTGTGATATCCTCTTCATGCCCTGTGCAAATGAACTATTAATAAGGCAAAGGGCTGATTACCTTCATTCTACTTTTCTTTATTTTGAAACATATAATCTGGGAATATTCAGGCATCATGTTCTCCTTCTGCTTTCTGGTGTAGAATTGTCTGCTGTCTTCTTCAGCTGAATTCAAGAACTAAACTCTTCCAATGATAGCACAGAAGCTGTGTCCCTAAGCTGTCTTAAGAGAGGAAGAATGCAATTGGGTGGGGGCACTTTTCACAACATACTTCTGGGACAAATATGGTTTCTACTGTGAATAAGACACAGTGTTCTCAGATTAAAGAGGGCTCTAAAAGACACTGCTAAATTTCAATTTTTAAACAAGGGAATGGAAAAACATCAATTATACAACATATAATCTTATTATTCTACCTGTTTCCCCAAAAATAAGACCCACCCCAAAAACAAGACCCAGCCTGATTTTTTGACATGGGTGTAATATAAACTCTACCCCAAAAATAAGCCCTGGGGATGGGCATGGCCAGCACAAGAGGCGGTGAGCACATGGGGTCCGACAGTGTCTGGCCACAGCCACAGCTGCTTGGCACAGAGTAAATACTGTTAATTCCAAGCATGGAGGCAGAGGCGGGGGGGGGGGGAGAGAAGACAGGTGATCCAGACATGCTGCATGGCTGCCTGACTCATGGGAGGTTCGCAGAAGGTTAGCAAGGTGGATCTCCACTCCCCATTCCACACACACAGAGACACACTTACACTTAGTGAAAAGACATGCACAGAAATCAAGAGGCTTTCTCTCTCTCTTCTCCCACCCTCTGCACTATGCTGATCGGAACAGCCTTTTTTCCCCCTCCCTTCTGCAAAGGAGACACAACACAGAGTCATCTGGCCACTTCCCCCGGATTACTTCCATTTCCTTCGCTTGATGTTTTCAGAGCAATTTGCTCCATTCCCAAAAGCCAGGTGGAGGCAGAGGTGATCCCAACATGCCTCTCACTCCGTCCCACCGTCTCTCAGCTTGCCTGTGATTATGCCGAACAGGCACCCACACAGGGCAGCATTGCCTACCTCCCCCATCCCCCATGCCTCTGCCTCCACCTGCTGCCGGTACCACTGGGCAAGCCTCCTGCAAGCCAGCCATGCAGCATGTCTAGATCACCTGTCTCCCCCCCCCCCCGCTTCTGCCTCCATGCTCAGAATTAATGGTAATGTTTTATATATATATAAAATAAATAAACATTTAATACATCAATCATCCCTCTCCTGTGACATCTCGGTGTTGACTTCTACTTTTCTTTTTGATCTTCTTGTTCCAACAGTTTCTTCTATCTTAATCGTCATCCAATCCACTGTTCATTCCTGTAGTCATATTCTTACTATCAAATTTTTATACATTTTTATACATAGTTATAAAATTAATCATTTATATCTCTTTTCCAACCAACAATAAAAAAAATTCCATGTTCTAAAATATTCTGATTCTTCCCTATCTTTAATCAACAAAGTTAATCGATTCATTTCTGCACAATCTAAAATCTTTTTTATTACTTCATCTTCCACAGGTATTTTCTCTCGTTTCCAATTTTGAGCATAAACAACTCTTGCAGCTGTTATTACATGTATAATCAAATAAATATATTCCTTTTTAATTTTATCCAGTAGGATACCCAATAGGAATAACTCTGGTTTAAATTCAATATGTATTTGTGTCATTTCTTCCAGCCAAATTTTAATTTTATTCCAATAATTTTTTGCTTCAGGACATGTTCACCACATATGATAATAAGATCCTGGTAGTTGATGACATTTCCAACATTTTGCTGATTTATCTTTAAACATTTTTGCTAACTTCTCTGGTGGCATATGCCATCTATAAAACATTTTATATTGGTTTTCCTTGTTTGCGGTGGACATCGTTAATTTATAATTCCTTTTCCATAGTTGTTGCCATTTTTCAAGATCAATTTAATGTCCAAAATTTCTTCCCTAAACTATCATTGTTTCTTTCACCTGTTCCTCCTCCAATTCAATATATAACAAAAAATTATTTTAAAATGTTATTAAATTTTCTTCTGTTCCTTTGAGTATCCTATCTAACTCAGTCTTTTCCAAATAAAAACCATGTAACTTAGCATCTTTTTCACATCTTTTTCTTATCTGCATATACATATACCAATCTATCTCAATCCCCTGTTCTTCCAGTTCTCATTTCTCTTTCAATTCCCCCTTATCTGTTAACAAATCCTTGTATCTAACAGAATTTCCAAAATTAAAAACATTTGGGTGTATTAAAGCTTCCATCAGAATTAATGGTATTTGCACCAAGGAGGCCGAGGTATGCCAAGAGCTTGGCCTGTTGCAGCCGCGGGCAAGCAGACAGTGGGACGGAGAGGGCGGGGCCAGCAGTAGCTGTGCTCCCACTCCCATCAGGCCCCATGCACACCACCTCCTGCACTAAAAAAACAAAAGACCTCCCTGAAAATAAGCCTGAGGACCAGTTTGGTCTAGTGGTTAAGTCTAGTAGTTTATTTTTATATTAATAGCCTTATTAAGAAGAGGAATTTTTGTTTTTTACAAGTCATGATAGATTAAAACTGTCAGTTGGATTCCCATCCACAAGATCTGTTAACGTTTGACCCCACCCTCAACTAGAAGCAGTTCCTTTCAGTATTATCTTCCCTTGCTTTGTTTCCTTCCAACTCTTTCATGTTGATCTTTACAATTTTGTTTTCATCTGAATGTTCTGTATGTAAAAATTACACACAGAAATCGGGGTGGTATTCACTTACCTTTGCTACCGGTTCACAAATGGGAGCATGCGTGCCACCTCTGCGCATATGCAGAACCTTCTGCGCATGCGCAGAGCGTCAAAAACGGGACATGATGACATCTGGGTGGGTGGACGGAGCCTCCCGCAGCTGCCGCTACCGCTTCGCCCAAACCGGATAGAATCAGCTGAATAGCACCACTGACAGGAACACAGAAAATAACAGACTGTTCTCTGGTTTATTGTTATAATGAGAAATGAGACAATGGCCTATATACTAACAGTTGTGCTCTTTGCCGAAGCAAGTTTTCCCTCAGTCCCTTTTCAGGCCACAGACATGAATTTTCTGCAACTTCTAAAGCCAATCATTGCACAAATGTATCTGCTTTATTTTCACTTATTGAAATTGGTAATCAATTAAAAGCTAATAGTACCATATTTCTTACCTAAATTAATAAATCAAATAATTTATATTCAATTATTTTTCTCCTTAAAGAGTACTAACACATCCTGAACATCACGATTCAAGAAAAGCTCTTCAACTGTGCTTAAAACTGTAAAATTACAATAAATATGTCATTGTGCTAGAAAATCACAATTCACCACACAAAACTGTAGTGAAATAAGAATCTGTAGTGAAATAAGAAAAAGAGTGTCACCACATTCCTCACCAGGTTTGGTCTAGTGCAGGTTTATTGTGGGAGGAGATCCTATTGCAAAAATGGACATCCTTCCAAAGTCAGGTTTAACTCTTGGCATCAATACAGAAGGGATTTGTGGTTGCCTTCCTTCAGATTGTTTTTGCAAGTTGTCAATCTAGACTGCCCCCTGGGAATTCCCTGCTGGTGCTCATTCAAATATAAACCAAGTCTAACCATATAGACCAGGCATGTCTTGCCTGGGCCACTTTAAGTGAAGAATTGTCTTGAGTGACATATAAAATATGGAATATAGTTAATGTATATGAATAACAAACTTCGTTATTTTGAGGTTGGGAATCTTGTGGGGCCGCATTACTAGTTGTCCAGGACTGCATGTGGTCCACCAAATGTGGACTGAACACACCTGATATACTGGTAGACTTTCAAAAATCTCCTCAGACACATGATGCATTCTGCTGTTCATGGTCCTAAGAATCTCTGCTGATTTGCATATTAGCAACTGCAGATATTAAAGAATAAAAATATTCTTTATTTCCCAACAAAGAAGCAGATTTATCATAAGCCCTGCAAGGGAAGAAAGGGTGCTTATTGTTTAAAATTGTTGTATTAGGATGTTAGGTGCGCAGAATAGATCCTTGGTGTACAATGGTCTGTGCTTTTTATCAACAACTTAGTATTGTGTGCAATCACAAAGGGTTCAATCTGTTATGAATAACAAAATGGTTAAAACTGCAAACAAGGAAAAGTGTGTGCCTCTGTCTTTATGTTGGGTGAGAGCCCATCTACGTTGGGTTGAATGATAAAATCATAAAATAGAATCATAGAATCATTGGGCTAGTAGGAACCTTGGAGAGTCTTCTAAAACAAGGATGAGCAACTTTATGACCTGTGGACTTCAATTCCCAGAATTCCTGAGCCATGTATCACTGTATTAAACAAAATGTTGGATACAAGGGATCAGAGGGCAGATAAAATCTAATGAAGCAACGTAAGAGACATTTGCCCCCTCCCTCCTTGGGAACATAACACCAGTAGTAATTTCTCATCCCACTGGATTGGTACTACCGGTATAAGAATAAACCCATTCCAATCTCAGATGTCTGCTAAGAGACATTATGTGACATCATACAAACGTCCTACTTGTGTTCAAAATCAGAAGAATGGAAATACAAAAAAGGCAGAATTCACAGTGTTTTCTGATCCTTTTGCATATCTTTGTGCACCTATGATCCTGAATACAATTAAAGTATAGCAGTTCCTGCTACAAGAGTGGAATAGTGATGCTGAGATTTGGTCATTGTGTTAAAACAAAATGTTGAATACAAGGGATCAGAGGGCAGATCAAATCTGATAAAGCTATACAAAAGACATTTGCCCCCTCCCTCCTTGGTAATATAACACCAGTAGTAATTTCCGATCACACTGGATTGGCAAGAAAGTCTCTCATCTCACCATGTATGTAAAATGTTCAAGTTTGTCCTGCCTGTGAAACAGGAAGTTCTTAAGTTTGTAGAATCCTAGGGCTGGAAGGGACCTTGGAGGTCTTTAAGTCCAACCTCCTGCCCAAAGCAGGAGTCCTTATTTATTAACGTTGCTAGATGTTGAAGTTGTTAAAGTGAGAAAAAACTACCACAGACACAAGAATGGGAACCAAAAGCAAGAAGGAATTCCAAGCAACTGAATATACTGTATTCAACTGCCAACATGTCAATGAGGACTTCAGTCATAGATTATTTTTAATGTTTTTTTTTAAATGCCAGTCCTTAAATGCACTCTGTGAATACCAAGTGTCTTTTGGCACCTCCATGTTCAAGTAAAAAACCTCATGCAAAATAAAGTCCAAGATTCATGCTCACAACACAGAAACATTAGATCCAGTCCTCTATAATCTGAATTTTTATCACTATTTGTTGCTATGAAGATAATTAAGAGCTGTAGCAGTATATTTATCCCGCTCTCATTTTTTCTCACAGAGGAACCAGAACAGTTTAGAAAAGAATAAAAAGAGACCTAAATAAAACCATACCAATAAGATCAACTATGTGGAGAAAAAAAATTACAAAAATTAAATTTTAAATTAAATTAAATTTTGCCGAGAATGACCTGGCTGCACGGACAGTTTGGGAACCCCAGATGTTGATATTGAACTCAGAAAGAAAATAATGAAACCTTCAGTGTTCAAGGGCCAGAGATAAATCTCATATCATCCCCCTTGGAATACAACCATCATCACACTCCTCATCTACCAAATGATGTATTGAAATGATATTCTACTATCTCCTTCAAGATGGCTGCTGTAATTCCCTCTTTTTTAAAAAAAAATCTTCTCCCCAAAATGTCTTGATTTATTGGTATATTGTAATCTCTATACTATATAAAATATTTGCAGATGGCTATCAATACAAAGGAACAAGTCTATCTGATAAAAAATGAAATGAATATAAACACAACCAAAGCAGTATTAAATCAGGTTGAATAAAATTAAAAAGGAAAATTAAATGTTCTTTCAGTAGTATGGGAAAACAGAGATGTGCATCGGATGTGGGTAATGCTGCACTATGAAGTCAGTTTCTTCCACAGGTCACACTCTTCCCTGCAAATCCTAGAAGATATTGGCAGGGGTGGGGGCAAAAAAAGTTAATATGGTGGTCACAATCACCCATTCAAATGCTACCCTTTAAAACATGCCCTGCAGCTCTCTGCTTTTCAAAACATTTCTTGCTGCAAAGAAATGAGGACATGACCATGGATAGTAAGGACTCTGGCTGGGCTACTCTAGGACATTCAGAGTTGTCCCTAAGCCACTCCTGTGTTGTCTTGGCTATCCCTGGTGCTGAAACACCTCCCCCCCTCCCCCAGCATGATGCTGCCACCATCATGGTTCGCTGCTGGGATGGTATTGGGCAGGTGATGAACGATGCTTAGTTTCCTCCAGACAGAACTTTTAAAATTGAGGCCAAACAGTTCAATCTTGGTTTCATCAGACCAGAGAATTTTGTTCATCACTATCTGAGAATCCTTTTTTTCCAAACTCCAAGCGGGCTTTTGTGTGTTTTGCACTATGGAGAGGTTTCCGTCCAGCCATTCTGTCATAAAGCCTAAATTGGTGGATGTCCTTCTGGAACGCTGTCCCATCTCTACACAGAATCTATGCCAGTTGTCAAATACCCAAAATCTGATCATTGACCATAGGGGAAGGGTGTCAGCCACTGTAACTTCAAAATCAATAATTAATCACTAAAGGACCAGTCATGAGTTGAGGACTACCTGTACAAATTGCCTAATAATTTCTTTCTAATTTTTTTTAATGTCAAAAGGCAAGGCTGCTGGGAAAAATAATTACTCTTTGGTCTCTAGAACGGGTCCACTTCCACCAGTGGTGATAATGTCCTTGCAGTCCTTCAGGTAAACAAACACCAGGAACACTTCCAATCCCTGCACACTAAGTCCAGCACATGGAAATGCTGAAGAAGAGATCCACTACATACAGCTCTCTCCAAAATCTGGGGACCTGATTGTGCAATGTTTGTATTGCACAGGAGCAACGCATCACTGAAGCCCACACAAAACCAGGTTTAGTCATGATAACTTCATGAACACCTGGAGATTAACAAGAATGCAGGGAAGTAGGTGTGCAAGACCTCTAGCTGCATTTCCTCCCTCACACATTGGCAAAATGCCACCTCTCCATTTTTAGTCTGCCCAGTGTCCTGTTCAAGATGCAGATGTACTGAAACACCTACAGTGGAGGAATAGATTGCAAGGATGTCAGAACTGGCAGAAGAACTGACCAGGTTCATCAGAAAAAAAAACAACAATAAGAACTTTCATAAAACTCTGGAAAACTTTTATGGACATTTTGCTGAAAATGGAAAAGAATGAAACAATTTGTGGGTTTGATGCCTGAAAAAGGATTAAATAAGGGACTGAAGAGATATTTGTAACACTGATAGGAGAGGTATGAGTTTGTAACTGCTGAGATCAGATATCACTTCCTTTTCCTGACTCTTGTTAATTGAATAATCTTTTTCTTTTACAGTACTGATTTCTGCACTTTTTTCCTTTATTTTCATACTTGTCTTTTGTCTTTGTAAAAGATAAAACACATACACAAGCACTCATGTTCATAGACCCAGGACCTGGCTCTTAGTGGGGCTATCCACAAATGAGGGTTTGTATGAGGTAGCTAAAAAGGGTGGGGTTTAGGTGTGGTGCACATAACAAGGGCAGGACTGCAACCACACTCTTTTGGCTGCTGCCTTGAGTGTTGAAACAGTGCTGAAATACATCGTGATTGAGCTTATATTTAAGAGTATAAAGACCAAAGAAAAGAAATTCAGTTCCATTCAGATCAAACTACTACTTTACAATCAAGAATCAGCAAATGAAGATTCTTAATGTTTCGTTTTTATCTTTTCCTCCCAATTTCTTTTTCAGATAGGTTTTTTAACAAACCTATCTGAATTTAACAAAGTATTCAGAGAAAATGTATACTATTTTTTTTTGTCGATGCTGGTTGCTTTTTATCAGCAGCATAGTAATTTTTGTCTGTGCTCCGAACCTTCAAATCAAAGATCCATTTCTCTTCTTAAAAGAGAAATGGATCTTTGCCACCTAAAAGAGTCTTGATTATCTCTAAGTATCTTTTTGTTCTAGCTTAAAATCATTAGAAACAAATTTCCTACATTTGTTATGGCTCTGCTAATGCAAATCCAAAGCCTTCACTTAATGTGCCTACCTACCTGTGATTAAACTTTTCTAAATTCTGTCAATCTTATTATATATTTCAGAACTGTAAACTTAATCCATATTCAGACTCCTCAAGGAATATTTGAGGGAAAAAATATGACCCTTGGATTCTATACATTAACTGGTCATTTACAGAAATCTCAACAACTGTCAATCCAGCTCAATGCTACTATTGATAAGTTTGATACTGGTAAAGCTAGCACCACATCCTTGAAGGAAACACCATTAGTGCTAGAGAGGAAACAAAATTGGGGTTCAGGGAACTTTTTTTTACCACCACAAGATTACTATGATTTTGTTTTTACTGATTAGTAAGATTTGATCTTTCATATTTATCCGGTGCTTTTGAGATTTCCAAGAACTGTTATGTGTCATGTATTCCAGACTTCCTTTGGCAGGATCAGCAATTACTCAACCAGTGCTGAAGCTACATAGGATCAGCCCTACTTGGTAAACCTGGGAATGCCAGGGCTGTAGCAAAATCAGAGTGTTGGAAAAACTCTGCAGAAAATTATGTGAAGAAACTTGCATGGATAGGCCCAGTAAGCCACCTGAAAAGTTGAAGCATTTTGGAAGAAGATAATTATGACTGCCTACAGTTAGGGTTTAAATATTCATTCATTCATTCATTCATTCATTCATTCATTCATTCATTCATTCATTC